>NW_023609205.1:0-22333 GCF_013339725.1 Rhipicephalus microplus
GCGGCAATATTGTAGGTCACAGGTGTGACCTGACGAATGACTCGGTAGGGCCCAGCACATCGCGATAGTAGTTTCTCGCAGAGGCCAACACGTCGAGATGGGAGCCACAGGAGAACAAGAGATCCCGCATCTCTTGCCGGCATCTCTATGTCGGCAAGAGACATAGAACGGCATCTCTATGTCGACGGTGATAAAGGGACTTCTGTGCTGTCTGCGACGACGATATCCGAACGCGCGCTACCGCGCGTGCCGTGAGGGCCCGGGTGATCTCATCCTGAGCGTACAAAGTGGAGAATGGGTGGTCTGATGAAAGCAGTGTGCCAAAGGGCAGTAAGGGATGACGTCCAAAAAGTACATAAAAAGGGGAGTAGCCCGCTCTTTCATGACGTGACGAGTTATAGGCGAAGGTTACAAACGGAAGAGCTATGTCCCAATCAGTGGGGTCGGTAGATACGTACATGGCAAGCATGTCTGTCACTGTGCGGTTTAGGCGCTTCGTAAGACCGTTTGTCTGAGTGTGGTAAGATGTGGTGAAGTTGTGACGGGTAGCACAAGATCGGAGTAGATCATCAACCACACGAGATAGAAAGTAGCGACCACGGTCTGTGAGCAGGTGAGACGGAGCGCCATGCCGGAGAATAATGTCCTACAGCAGGAAGTCGGCAACGTCGGTTGCGCAGCTGGTTAGTAGCGCTCGAGTAATTGCATACCGAGTGGCATAGTCTGCGGCCACTGCAATCCATTTATTTCCAGTTGAAGAAGTAGAAAAGGAACCTAGCAAGTCTGACCCACTCGATAAAATGGCTCGGCCGGAACTTCAATAGGTTGAAGAAAACCGGCAGGGGGAGTCGTAGGCTTCTTTCGGCGCTGGCAGAGGTCGCAAGATGCGACGTAACGGTGAACAGAGCGGTAGAGACCCTACCAGAATACTCGTCGTCGAATGCGGTAGTGAGTTCTGGAGACTCCTAGATGTCCAGAAGTTGGAGCGTCGTGGAATTGTCGCAGAACATCCTTTCGCAGGTGATGCAGTACGACGAGTAAAAGTTCAGCGCCGTCGGGGTGTAAGTTGCGGTGGTACAAAACGTTGTCTTAAAATAGGTATCTGCTTAGAGAAGGGTCAGCATAACGCTATTGAAGGTGGTCAATGATGGTGAGCAGCAATGGATCTTGGCGCTGTTTGTCGACCACGTTCAGAAAGTCAGTGATGGCTAAAACGCAGGCATAGGATTCCAAATCAGTGGAGCTAGTTGGATCAACGGGGTGCCGGGATAAGCAGTCAGCATCGCTGTGCAGCTTTCCAGATTTGTAAACAACCGAGAACGTGTACTCCTGTAATCGAAGTGCCCATCGGCCTAGTCTTCCTGTAGGATACTTAAGCGTCGACAGCCAGCAAAACGCATGATGGTCCATGATGACTGCCAACGGACGTCCGTATAAGTATGGACAGAATTTCACAATAGCCCAAACGAGGGCTAAGCATTCCCGCTCAGTGATGGAATAATTTTGTTCCGCTTGCGACAAAAGGCGGCTAGCGTAGGCTATCACACGGTTGGTGTCATTCTGTATTTGAGCGAGTATAGCACCGATGCCATGGCCGCTTGCATCAGTGCAAAGCTCTGTTCGAGCCGCAGGATCAAAATGAGCCAACACAGGTGGTGATGTGAGGGCGGTAATTAGCGACGCGAATGAATGTTCTTGGTCCCTTCCCTAAGAAAAGGCCACATTCTTTTTGAGGAGATCCGTGAGCGGCCTAGAAATATCCGCGAAGTTAAAGACAAAAGCGGCGGAATTATGAGCAGAGCCCAATAAAACTGCGAACTTCTTGTGTGGAACGCGGAACCCGGGAATTCCCGGACTGCACGGAATTTGTCAGGGTCGGGTTGAACACCAGTGGCGTCAACAAGGTGGCCGAGTAGTTTATTTTGCCGGCGTCCAAATGAGCGTTTCGACAAATTCAGTTGGAGACCTGCGCAACAAAAAGCGTCGAAAATCGCCGAGAGACGGGACAGGTGGCTTTCGAAGGAGGGCGAGAAAACGATTACATCATCCAGATAGCAAAGGCAGGTCGACCATATGAAACCGCGAAGAAGAGAGTCCATCATACGCTCAAAAGTAGCCGGGGCATTGCACAACCCAAAAGGCATGACCTTGAATTGGTAAAGGCCGTCGGGTGTGATGAATGCTGTCTTCTCGCGGTCGCAGTCGTCGACCGAAATTTGCCAGTATCCGCATCGAAGGTCGAGGGACGAGAAATAGTTGGCGCCGTGGAGGCAGCCGAGCACATCATCAATTCGGGGTAAAGGATAAACGTCCTTCTTGGTGATCCGATTCAGGTGGCGATAGTCGACGCAAAAGCGCCAGGTGTTGTCCTTCTTTTTAACTAAGACCACAGGGGATGCCCAAGGACTCGATGAAGGCTCAATGATGTCTTTATTCAGCATTTACTCATTCTTCGTCTGTATAACTTGGCGCTCAGCATGTGACACGCGATAAGGGCGTTTGTGGAGTGGACTGGCGTCGCCGGTGTCGATGCGGTGGGTTACGGCACTTGTGCGGCCCAGGGGACGGTCGTCGACGTAAAAGATATCCAGGTAAGAAAATAGAACACCTCGGAGCGCTGCAACTTGGTAAGGTAAGAGGCTGCTGGATATTCTTTTGTCGAGGAACGCCTTATATTGCGATGTGATGACAGTTTTCGCCATGGTCTTAATGTTAGGGGTATAAGAACAAATCGAACACTCATCAAGGGTGGAAAGATCGGCTAAAGTGATGCCTTGGGGAAGAACTTGGGTCGACGTAGAGAAGTACAGAACTGGAAGTAGCACCGTGTTGTTAGCAACAACCACTGGCGTATGTGGTAGTGCAATGTTGTGCGTAAGGTTCAAATCAATGAGGGGAGCCACCAGATAGTCTCCA
This sequence comes from Rhipicephalus microplus, assembly GCF_013339725.1. Classification (NCBI taxonomy): domain Eukaryota; kingdom Metazoa; phylum Arthropoda; class Arachnida; order Ixodida; family Ixodidae; genus Rhipicephalus; species Rhipicephalus microplus. The sequence goes on from NW_023609205.1 coordinate 2,917, forward strand.
TCAGGAACGGACGGGACGGGCGACAGAGAAATGTGCATAGCAGCCTGGAGTGGTAGCCCTAGAGACTCCATGGATCGTAGCCGAGTGCGACTTGGAGGAGTGAAATCGGAGCACAAAGGCAATTCGAGCCGTAAGATACCGGTAGAACAATCGATGAGGGCGGAGTGGGCGGTTAAGAAGTCCATTCCAAGGATGACGTCGTGTGGGCAAGCATCGAGGACAGCGAAAAGAACGGAAGTGTGGTGGCCAGTAACAGTAACGCGGGTAGTGCACATACCAAGCACCGACGTTCGACTTCCGTTGGCAACTCGAACAGTAGAGAACATAGCCGGTGTGAGAACTTTTTTCAGGGGAGATCGAAGTGTAGAACTCATAACAGATACTTGGGCACCAGTGTCAATTAGAGCAGTAACGGCGTGGCCATCAACGAACACCCGAAGTAAATTGCGTCTTCAATTTGTTGCCGGTTGAGGGTTTTCGTTCCAAGTCGTCAACTTAGCGCCACCTCCAGGAGCTGCACTCATCAGTTTCCCGGGGAATGGCCAGAATAAGCTGGTGACGGAGAGCGGCGGCGTTGAGGGGAGCGTGACGGCCGACCCTGAGGTGACGGCGAGCGGCTAGACCAGTTTCTTTGGGCGACGACGTCAGCGTAGGACGGTTCGGAGCATGGAGATGAACGGCGAGCTGAAGGGTCCTGAATATGGTCATCCGGAAAACCTGGTTGCGAACAGTGTCCACGGTCCTGACTGCGGTCGACATTTGGAAAGCTTGGCCGGAAATAACACCTGTTGCGGCAATGGCGGGAGATGTGCCCAACTCGAGAGCACGAAAAGCACATGGGTCGATCATCGTGCGTGCGCCACACAGATGGATTTCGGTAGCGTGGTGGAAACCGAGGAGTCGCAGCTGCCACAGCGACAAGTGGAGCAGACTGGTGATCAGCGTTGTGGACGGGAGTGCTCATGGGCTGCGGCATTAGTCTGGCGGGCTGGGAAATCTGGACGCCCAGGTTAGCAAACTCCTAACGTACGACGGCTTGAATAAGCGAGAATGTTGCCCAGTTGTCTTGCGCAGGGGGCTGACAGGAAGTGGGTGCCATGACTTCCAGCTCCTGGCGAACAATCCTTGCGATATTGGCAGGAGGCGCAAGTGAACGGGGCGCTGAAGAATCCTCGCAAGACAAAGTCGCAGCAGTAATTGGTAGTCTCCTGACGTGGTGGGTTATTCGCCTGCTTTTAGCTTGTTCAAATCGTCGGCATTCACACATGATGGAGTCGACAGAGGTGCAGTTCTTGCACATTAGTATGTTGAAAGCATCATCAGCAATGCCTTTCAACACGTTGCTGATCTTGTCCGCCTAGGACATGTTTTTGTCAGTCTTCCGGCTCAGTGCCAGTACGTCTTGAATGTACGTGACGTACGACTCCGTCGATGATTGAGCACGCGACGCGAGTTCCTGCCTGGCTGCCATCTGACGAGCAACTGACCAACTGAACAAATCGCGAAGCTTTTGCTTGCATGTGTCCCAGCTGGTTAGTTCTTCTTCATGCATCTCATACCAGGCGCGTGCCGTACCCCGTAGGTAGAATAGAATATTTGCCAGAATAAGCGTTTCGTCCCACCTGTAGTGCTTGCTGACGCGCTCGAATAATGCGAGCCATTCTTCGACGTCCGTGCTGTCCGTCCCGGAAAACGTGCCAGGGTTGAGAAGATGGGGGGGGGGGGAGTCACAGGTGATGGAGCCGGCGCGGATGGTGAGGCCTGACTGCCGGTTTCAGGCATCGCGGCTGGACAAAGCTGGCGTCCACTGCGGAGTTCCAGAGCCGGGTTGTGTGAAGACCCCGCACCTTCCACCAAAAGATGTTACGGGGAAGATTTATTCACCGAGAGCTGGTCTTGCTAACGGCTTAAAGAGCGCACAGTCATGCAGGCCAACGGGAGAAGCTCGAGAGTACAACCAACAACAACCACGTTGTCGTTTTCTTCATTTGGGTGCCAATTCAGCTGTGTCGGGGCGAAAGTTCCATACACGTATCAATATCAAGAAGAGAAATACATCATAACAATCTTCATTACTTATTATGCGATATGTATTAAACTCATATGTTCCCCTTCCTTACTATGACCGCTGTAGTTGGCTGTGGCAGAAAGTACCGCGACTACGAGCTGTGGCATAAGACTATGCAACAACGTACCTAAATTTCTGCCTCTCAGTGATTTTAGCGAGTGCTCCAAGAAGTGGTAGCTGGGAGTGGATCGTGGTGTGTGTCGGCTTATGGAAACTTATGATTGAAGCGAAGTCGTAATGTCATTACAGAACGATACAAGAAAATTTCGCGAAGTAAAATGTCTGGTGTAATCATCGTGATGTCGCACGTATGAGTGTTAAGTGTGGTTGTGTAGCCTACAACGTGTCTTCAAAGCCAGTCCATGCTAACTTTTTACGAGGTGCGATGCAAAAATTAGTTCTTAGCTGCTGAATGACATGTCTACTGGCGCAAATTGTAAGTAAATCTCTTGAATGAAAGGGTGGAGAGGGAAGCGGCAACATTGTGCTTATAACGACAAGGAGTTGGCCTAGTTGGTGTGGATTCAGGATAAATAAAAGTAAGCATGTAGATATGGACACAAAAAGAGAAACCAAGACAATACAAAAAGGCCATGTTTTTGCAATCTTGATCTATTCTCCTGTGCCCGTATCTGCACTCAGACTTTTTTCTTACCACCGTGTTATCGCCCCGTAAAGGTTTTCATGTGTTGACTATAGATTTTCTTGTGATTTCTTGTTGTTTTCACAAATGAGCAATGGAATAATTTTCTGGCTGCCCACAAAGTTTCTGGGTCAAGGAAAAAAGATGGTACAGAAGCAGGCCTGAATGAAAAAGTCGCAAACTGAGATATCCGAGTTTATTCGGTTTTGTGATAGGGACACTGACACCAGACATGCTGAAGACCATTGCTATTTGGCCAGTTATGACTCTTGCGCCACAAAACCCCACTGAATGCTGAAGAGCATTCCTACCACTTCAAGAGATCGCATGATCATGTTAAGCAGTGACTCTCACGCATGAAAGTTGACGCTACTTGGGTTTCAATAGCAGCCTGTAGTTGTGCGACAGTGTGTGACAGCAGCCGTATTACCAGCTCAAGTATCACAGAGGAACGACTATAGCGCATATGTCAAACGAAGCTATCGGAGAATATGACCAGTTGTAGAAACGAATCATATCTCAAATAATACCTGTGACACGAAGGAGCAAAAAGTTTGGCTTTGCGAGTAACTTCTGGCCGGCCTGTTGAGACAATGCCACCAGATTAACGATGGCATTGCTTGAAATTTCCAATCTCAGTAACCTACTCTTATTCACGTAGCATTGTGTGTGCGTGTCATTCACCTAAATAGGCGGCCGTAGATGACAAGTCAGCTTGCAGAAGCTCTCACGCCGGTAACTTCGCAGTAACCAAAGCTCGATCATGACTATCGTGAACCGTAAGTGTTTATATATTGATGATTGTTGCTGTTTGACGTCGCAAAACCACGATATGAAAGACATTGCAGTGGAGGGCTGTGGAAGCTTCGGTGCCTTGGGGTTTTCATTGTGCACTTAAACCTGGGCACAAAGATCTCAAGAATGTTCGCCTCTATTAAAAAAGCTTTGAACGCGGCTGGGATTCAATCCCGCTACTTGCGGGTCAGCAGTCGAACAGCATAGCCTATAGACTACCACGGCAGGGGTCGTAAGTTTTTATTGTACACGAAACATTTCATGCGCTCAATATGTTGCCTGCCTTGAACTATAGCCGCGTAACAGCGTCCTGAGTGCCGGAAGAAGTTGCAGAAGTTGTTATTTACGTCGGTGTAATTCATCAGAGCCTAGCGGTGGCAGATTTCCTATCAGGCCACTCCACCTTGTGGATCATTTTTTTTTTTTTGCAATCATCGCGAGACGTATGTGTTCTGGTACTATATTGCTGGCCGACGCAGAATCATACCAGTTGATGTCATGTTTCTATAGCACTCAAAAATGTTGTTGTCAAACTGTACGAGTTGGGTATATTTATGAGTCTATGGAAAAAGCCACAGTTTTTGTTACCGTCGAATTACCCAATCTACGTTTTTCATGAAAACTTTTTTAATGGTCTAAGGAACTGAAGGAGGTCGTGTCTGTGTGCCATTAAAAGTTTGTCTGCCACTGCATGTTCCAGTGTGTAATTGTTGAAGTTTTCGTTTCATATACGTATGGATGAGCCTTATGTGTGGGTATACAAGTTGTACACTATGACATGCGGTCGTATTGTCCCACCTTCCCTTCCAATTAAAAGTGATGCCTTAGAGAATCATGTCATGTTCTCAATCGCGTATTTATTGTACGCTGCTTTTGTTTATAGGTATAGTGCGAGTCCACACCTTTAATATACGGCCAAGTAGCGTTCTCGAGCCCCATTTTTTTTACAAGCTCTTCTGCCTAATATGCCAAGAAACACTTCCTTATCATAGTTCAGAACTAGTGCTAATGTAGTGTAATGCTGGCAAGAATATTGAGAATAATAAACATTTATGAAGTAGACATGAAAATTAGGCTATCTTAGTAAAATACTGAGCACCACTCAGTGAAAATCTGCTTCAGTGGAGGTGGCGGGAGTGAAACGTAACTTGAAGTTGTTTAATGTTGAAATTAATTGGCGGATTTGCAGTGGTCGAAAACCTCCGTACTGAAGCACTCTCCTCTGACGGAGTGCTCGAGTGCTCCGGATGAAGAAGAAAAAGTGCTACCGAAAATGCTGCGAATATACAAATGGATGACACCTTAAAGAGTGCACTAGCGCAGGGCTTTGCAGTAAACTATGGCCCCTACAAAATCACTCTTTTCCGAAAGCATTGATATCATGGCTTCTTTCTAGCGATTGTCAGCATCTAGAATGGCCCCTTAATGGACCCAGAGGTCAAGATTTAGTTGTGGTGACACAATTACCCATTATTCAACAACGATCACATTACTTTGAAAATTTTTGGAACTGGTTTCATAACGATGGAGTTACGTGGGTTTCATGATACTAAAGACGCCCTTGTTCGATTGGCCCTTTCCTTCGCTATGCAACATTTGTGGGCTTGTATCTCCCGGCCGAGCACTCAGCTCACTATGCGAGAAAAAAAGAGCAGCTAGCCGGCATACCAGGGAGTGGATAAACAGGTATTGTGGATGACGAGTGCATGACATCGTGTCGTCAAGGCGAATGTTGATGGCATGGCGAAATTCAAAGCCACTAAGAGAGATAATTTTTTCTAAGAATTTGTTGGGAGCCCGCAGATATCCTAGAAAACGCATTTTACCATCAACGTACCCATACATATTTATAGGCCTAACAAAATCGTTGAGACGTTTCTTTTTTTAGTGAAACAAGAGTAGATGCAGAGAGCCAACGACTCTTGCGCTTGGAAAAAGGTTGAAAAAATACGGGGATTACGAAGCAACGACCAAAAGATCCACCCAAACAAGAAAATGATGTTTTAATACCCTTTCTTTTCTCACCTCGCGCGTTTCGCGACTTGAAAGTCTGAAATCTTCCCATGAAGACGTGACGCAGCCTCAACATGAACGCTCAGTGACGGCGAAATGTGCAGGCTTTACTCAGGGGCAAGTGTTCTTCTGGAGGACTGCAGTCTAACGAACATTACCCTGAATGAGAACTAATATTGTTGCTAAGATGCGGATGAGGGGCACACAGGACATGCGCGTTTCCTGTGCAGCCCTCTTATTTCCCCATGCATACTAACTCATTTGTACAAACGCCCTTATTTTTGCCTTGTGTACGCCAGTTCGCTTAACCACATATGCTCATTTACGTATGCGTGAATGTGTGGTACTGCTACAGGAGTACTGAACCCGTACTGAATGCGTTTCTTACTGAACCCGTACCGAATGCGTATCATTGCTTGAAACAGGTCAACCACTGTTCAAACATTTATTTAGCCTTGAGCGGCCCACACGAGTAAACGCACCGTAACACTAAATCCGGAGCCACGTCTTTTTGAAAACTGAATTTTCAAAAAGAAGTAAAAAGTAGTTGCCGTTTTCCAGCAACTTTGGGTTAACAGAAATGGGCAAGTATTGCATGCCTTGAATCACCCGTCGCACTCGTTTTCACGTTCTTTTTGGCAAGTTTTAATTAGAATTTCTCAACGAAAATAACCAACAGAGCAGAAGTCGATTCAAGATATTTTCCTGATTGTATGGCTTTTGCACCAAGGAAAGGAGAAAATCCCATACAGTCACTCTAAAACAAAACAGTTCTACTATTCGAACTTGCACGAAAATTACAGACATCCTCCGCAATGGTGCAGGAAACAATAGCCTTTTTTTGAACAAAAACCAGTATATGGCTCCCGCCTCTACCCCAGTTAATTTAGAGCATTCTGTGTATAAGTTATGTTTTCGATCGACACATTCGATGCAAGTGGCCACGTGCGACAGCCCGTCACAAAGACGCCCAGAGGTAATAAATTTAGTGGCCACCCTGTTCAAAAACAGCGCCCTTTTCACCCCCACCACGATATTGTTCTCTCAATCTTTTGTGAGCTTCAAGAATGAGAACAAACGGCCACGTAACGTCAGCAAACACCCGAAGGTTGGAAAGATATATTAATAGAGTGAATAGAAAAGTTGAAATGCTTCCATTCAAGCAGCCGCGCCAATCGTAATACCAAGAAGAAAAGTACGACCGAGGCTCGACGGGGTATCCCTTGTGAATAGCTCCAGTCAGTCACGGCTCGATTCCATCGCGTCGCTAAAGAAACCCACTGTGCGAGTGGTTTGGTGACTGCACATTGGTCTTTTCATCTCGTTCACGCGGGTCCTCCATCTTACCACCGATGTGAAAGGTGGGGGGCGTGAATGACCGCTTATCACGGGCCCTTTTCGGCGGTTCCTCCTAAATAACAGATACGGAAAGTTGTTCTTTTCTCCTTTCTTCGGTACAATCAGAAACCCCGCCTCCGTATTTCTCTTTGCAGATTTGCCGTTTCCAGTCTGTGTGAGGCACAGCGTGCGAGAAGGCTGTTTTGTTTCAATTTCTTCAACGTTGGTAATTGGATACTTTTTCCTGTACGTTCGTTTTTTCATTGGCACGCGGGACGAGTGTAGGTTGTGTTTCTGTTTCAAGCACTTCAGTTCAAGCTTTTACTTCGGGTAATATTTGAATATTCAGGCAATGTGTCTTGAAAAATAGGGGCCGGATTCACAAAAACTCACTTACGAAAACATTTTTTGCGCAAGAGAAAGTTTGTTGCGTAAGTCGATTCACGAAACGAGAAAACGTCGTAAGAGGCCACGGTTGTCACATCGGCCGCTGCAAATAAAGCACGCTGTGACTGCCCGGGAACATGTCAGTGATGGTGATGCAGTTGCTATATTTGCTTACGTCACCGAAAAGTGCTCGTAAGTGGATTCACGAAGCGAAATTGTGCGTAAAAACAGCATGGCTGAGAGAAAATTCTAAGAGTGGTCCGGACAACTCTTAGGAACAATGTGGCTACTTAGAACCTGCGGCCGTGGCGGTATACTTTGGTGCCCTGGCTGGTTTTGAGTTAATTCACGCCCATTAAGGGCTGCCTGATGACTGCTGGTGCGTTTTTATTTCTTTCAGTGCTTTGAGCTTCGCGTGTTGTTTCCCTTGTACGCAGTGGATGGTGTTGACAACCACCATCGTCCAATAAGTTCGAAGTCGCAGTAATTGAAGAATTCTATTGGGCGTTAGTAGCATAAAACTACGCATGTAAAGATTTGTGGTTGGATGAAAACCAATGTGATACGTGAATGGTCGGTGCATTCGAACGCGGCATGGCTTAGGATCAACCTTATTTGTTATGTTGTTGTGTTGCGCCCCATCTCATCCAATTGAAAGTGCGACTCGAGATCCTTGCCTCATTGGTGGAAATTACCACCAAAGAGGTTAATAGGAGCACATTCTTTGCACGCTATTGGAAATAAAAGTGAAAGGAAGTTTCAGTGAGTGCTTCATAAAGTTAGTGCTCTAGTGTACTTTCATTGGCTCTAACCGTCCAATGGTTGCGATCTCTGAAATACAGCTGTCGATACACTTTGGGACGATCTGGAACAAAGCGTACTTTGTAAACCAAAGCGTATTAGCGGTGCGCGTGATTACGCATGGAACTACAAACAAATCATGCATCTTCACCTTCACTGTTCAGACACCGATATGGACCGTGATAATATGGCAAGCAATCGGAACGAAATGACCCTAGTAACTTTGTATGACACCGAAAATATGCAAACCCTCACGATTCTGGAGCAAACCTTGGCTAAATTCATCCCTGCGTCAATTACCAGCCTTTTAACTTGGCGCACGAACATCATTCAAAGGTAGAGCGAGCCACTGACATGTATTTTGTGCGACGCAGTGACCACTTGACCTGAGAATAATAGCGTTGCGAAGGCGAATCCCCTGTCGCATGCTCTGATCGAAGCAGACGACAAACGCGAGCAGACGACGGCTTGGCCGACAGTCACAGAGCTTGTGATTGGTTGTGAAGCAATACCCTCTACATCAGCTCACTCCGTGACGTTGCCAAAACACTTCTTTCATCTGGCACGCCTGTCCTGTTCGTCATATCACCCCCCTCGCACATAAGAGAAATTTTTTTCACGCCGTGAAAATAGTGCAAGTACTTTCTAAGAGCTCTCTTATGCGCTGCGCAGTTGTCGAAAACAACATGGCGTCGTAAACAGCATATCGGTTGGTGCGACTTTCAGCAAACGCTTCTCGCACGAGTTACTTCAGCATTTGACCGGATGTGTTGTGATTACAGCAGCTCTTTCGGTGCGTGTAAGCAGTGCGGAAAGCTGTGGCAGTGCAATGGTCTACGGTGAAGCGCAGCGAAGCCTGTGCCTCGGTGGGGTTATCAAGCGGGGATCGGCGTCGATGTATCGACGGCAACTAGCGCTCGAGAAGCCTGCAATCTGTGTTTGTGTGCCGGTAACAGTTCGTTCGCTTGACTTTCCAGTCTCTCAGTTGGGTGCTGTGCGACATTTCGAATTGACAGCGTTTTGACACGTTACTTGAGTGACCCCAAGTACGTACGGAAACGTATGAACTACGCGCTCGGTTCTTGCTTCGCCACTAGTTAGCCCGTACGCTTCTATTTACTTGAGAGCAATGTACTGTTCGGGAGTGAAACGATGTTCGTTGTGAACAGTGGTGCTGTGTTGACCTTCCAAAACTTGTGAACAAGCTGTGCTCGTGTGACCGAAAATTGAAAGACAGCGTCGATAACTGTTTTGCCCTGCGAAGTTGTGGTGGGGAAGCTTGGCGCTTTTGTTTGTTAATTCGTCACTTCTCCTTTTTGTGATAACCATAGTCCTAGCGCTGTGATGCGATCAACCAAAACTGTGAGATGCTACATTCTGTTGTGGATCGTGTTACTTTGGAAGCGCGCCTAGACTGTTCTTCGGTAACAACTTGAGAGTTGTATGTGGCCGCGAGAGCCCGTGAACGTCAAGCTTCCCTCCGGCCCCCAGACCTAGCGCTGTGATGTGATCAACCAAAGCTGCGAGATGCTACAGTCTGTTGTGGATCGTGTTACTTTGGAAGCGGGCCTAGAATGTTCTTCGGTAACAACTTGAGAGTTCTATGTGGCAGCGAGAGCCCGTGAACGTCAAGCTTCCCTCCGGCTCCCAGAAGAGCAAAGATTTAACCGGTGCCTTGCTTTGGATGAAGTTGTAGGCCAATATCGCCTAACTACAGGTTTCCGAGTTCGTCTGGCCATCGTTTTGCACGGCACTAGAGCCTTGACAACAGCCGGTCATGGCCAGTTCTTACACTTTATCAATGGACGTGCACGCCTGGCCAGCCATTCATTGCTGTCATTGGCAGCTTCCAGTCTGCAGATGCCCTTTGCCTGTTGGCCGTACTTGGTTCCTCATGACACCGACGGCTACTAATGCTGCCACCGGTGAGTTCACCTTGCAGAACTAAATTTCACCGGTACTATAATTCACGCAATTCTATAACGTGTGCAAGTTTTTAAGCCAATCAGATGTAATGTTTCTCTATGGTACGTTGAAGCATGAAAAATTTACTACTACTGTTATATACATACATATATTATGGAGCAAATACATAAAAAGTTTTTGTGATTTGATACAAGTGAGCTCTTGTTTTATTATGAGGTTGGGCCTGTAGATTGGCCACGTTTGATAGTTGAAAAGGTAATTTGAATTTATTTTTCAGGAGCCAGGTGGCACTTGAAAAATTTGTTATTTTGGAAAATTATTTCTATGGACGATTACCACTGTGGTAGTACTATACTTCAGTAGGACATATATATTGCGGTACGCAAGTTTTACATGAGGCTTCAGTTTATTTCAAAGTGATTATCGCAGATTTTGGTCACTTTAACGAAGTGATAGCTTCCTCAAATAGTATTAGAAGTGAGTGCTTTTAATGATTGTTTTTAAATATCTCGTTTTTGGCTCTTCGCAGATCGCAGAGATTGGTTTTTTAAGGTCCTGTGATGCATCGGTAGCACATTCTGGCACATATATTCTCATCATTACTTGGAGCACCTTTACAAAAATAGAAAGGACACGTTCTCCCTAACTGTGCAAGCCTATGTCACTGCTGGGACTGTTATCATTCAGCGGAAGTGGCGTGGAAGCATGCATGGCGGCCTCATCTGGAAGGACTGTGATCTGCTTGGGAGCTTCGAGGGCACAAAACTGCCTAACGGCTGGCTGCAAGGTTAGTTTTTCTTTATTACATACGATTACGTGAACACCACTTACTGTGCACAAATTGAAAACCCAAGCATGGTTGCTTTCAGTGGATACCTGTAATATTCTTACACATAATTCTTATTCAACATTTATAGAACTAAATTGCAAGATAATTGAGAATGTTGAAAGCTGAAAGCCTGCAGCTTGTGAATGAAACTCCAATAATCTGAGACTCAAAAGCTTGTGCTTTGAAACGAGCACAAATTCTTTGATTGTTTACTGAGCTCTTGAGCTTGTGACTCCCTCTGTGGATCAAGGGTTCTGGAAGGAAATAGCAAGTGGGTAAAAATTGCCTGGCTGTTCACAACTTGCAAGGAGAAAGACCTATTGAAGAAGCCTCAGATGACATAGGGCCAGTAACTGCATCTTTTACCTAATGTAGCTTTTTCTGTCTCAGTGCTGTGGCTTGTGTTTCAGCCGAACATGTTCACCACGATTGCATAGTGATATATATTTTTCTACAGATTGTACCTGACCTAAGTATGCATTGTTGATCTCTAAAGGTGACGTTCAGTGTGTTTCAAAGCCATGGCTTCTCATTTCTCAGTCTGTGGCTAGCCTATTTCAGCAGCAGAGCGATGCAGCTAGTACACATGCAATCCAAGTCATGGAGCGCTCCTTCGGTGTTCTGTGCAGGACGCAGCATATCCATCCGGCAAGACACTGGTATCAACAATAATGGTGACACCTGTTGGTGGCACCTGTAGGAGCCCGTTGTGTTTGTTGCGTATGATTATTTCCCCTGATGAAGTGCATTTCTGAAAGGTTTTCTTCATTTAGAATAATAGATGTCAGCAACAAGCACACTCTTAATCCACAAGTTCTTTGTGTCTTCTGGACTGCCCATTTGCTCCTTTATGCAGTACGGTGAGCTGGCCATGTTAGACAGCCTTAAAGTTATGAACATTGGCTGTTGTGTTATAATGCAGTCTAACTTGTGTTTCTTAGTGAACTTATTTGTGGTCTACTTCTCGCACCTAGTGTAAAGTCGAAATAGAAGAAACTCCATTGGCTTTTTATGCCTGTCAGAAGTTTCATGCCTCCATCTATAACATTGTAGTTTTACTCTTGTATCATATTAAATATATTTTCAGTCTTCACTGTTTGTGTGTGTGTGTGTGTGTGTGTGTGTGTTGAGGCTTGTCATTGGTTTCTGAAAATGAAATATCTGTAAATATGAGCACATAATTGACAACTATACACTCTTGCATGTAGCATGGTTGTAACAATGATCTGTATTTTTCTAAGTTCAAGCAGTAACAAGGGGTTCGGTGCTCCACGGTCATGTACAGTGTATCAAGAACAGAGCACAGAAGATCAACAAGTATAAAGGGACTGCCAGTGACTGTTCTCCTGCTCGAAGTTTACAACAGCAGAAAGAGCACATTGTGATGTCAGGAGCAGCTGCTACTTAACTTCTTAGCAGTGCATTATTCAGCAGTTCATTTGCTTGCATTCGAAATTCTTAAAATTTTGCATGAAAGATACCAAACTATGACACTAATTTAAAGGCTGCTGTAGTGTTAGTGGGCAAATATTTTTGAGCTGAAGTTTTTAACATGTGTGCTAAGTGCCTGCGTGCCTCTACATTTACATGCCAGAAATCACAGCATCCATGGTCGCCAATGGTAACTGTGTTTGCATTCTTTGTAGTACAAGAAGTAAAGCCATGGATGCAGTAATCATGTACTTAGTCGATGTAATCCTTCAGTGTACACTCATTTGTATAGCACCAATGATGCCATGAGTGTATAAGCTCTGGGAAGTGAATCTATGTGGATTATTTTATTTGGAAGAAAGAGAATCATCACTACTCCTAGTATATCTTAACGGTAGATTTTAGTGCTTGGGTATTATCCCACTGCCTGTCCGTCTTTCAACAGTCTACTTATCTACTGTGTATGTGTAACTTTATAAATGTATACTTTGCTCCGATAGGTTTGTTCATAATTTAATGCAAGTGACTTATCATCTATGCAGCTCTACTCAGACTAGAAATAAATGTATTTATTTTTATAAGTAGCTATAGCAAGCATTCAGTTGTGTTTTTCTAGGTGCCTGTACAATTGTTTAGCCCTACAAAAGTGCTGGTATACTCTAATATTGAATCTGGCATCTTAAAATAGTTTGTTAGTGGAAGTAAGAATGTGTTTACAACCAATATTACTATCCTCAGATGAACTGTGAAAACTCTGTGGAAATTTATTTACATTTTTTGACCTTTGTGAAGGCAAATGTTGTTATGTTCTTTTACTGTGGTCCCTGTTTCATGCAAATGACACAAAATTACTTTGCAGTGGCATAGTATTAGTTGTTATTTTACACATATGTGCTGAGCAACATCGCAGTTGAGGCCAGCGGTAAGACATACATGCAGTGCACTGGAGCATCACCTCATATAGTGTACAGTCTTTGCCCACCAGTAAACTCAATATTTTTGAAGCAGACTAATAGACAGCTGTATGGGAACTGTGTTGATGTGCAAACTTTGAAGTCTTCTTGAGGAGTGTTTTTCATCATTTTTGTCCAAGTGAAGTAGCTACCCAAGGCCACAACTGGTGGGAATGTGGTGGTTTCCTCTCTCCAAAAGCACTCCTACCAGCTGCCTCAATGTTAGCATGGGGTGAATTCACGAGCTGGAAAAATAATTGCTCTTTGTTTTCTTGGCCGAAAAAGTCACTTCCACCGTTGAGCCACCAGGACGCACCGGAATAGAAACATTTAGCTAAATAAAGTTGATTCTACTTTTGAGAAGTGTTTTGGGGAAACGAAATGGCACCTATAGCTTTCAATATAAACACTGTTTGCACCAAGGAGCTTAGTAGCTTATAATTGTATTATTCATGTATTGTCTAGAATTTACTTGCGCTGTACCAACTTTTAGCCCAAGTGTCTTAACATGTTTTGTTAGTGGGTTCTGAATGACCCAAGCTATGTAAATAAACAGAGTGATATTGCAGACATGTACAAAATATTGATGCACAGCCCTTTTCTTTAGCATGACATTATCAAGGGCTTTATTCTTGTGTTTTTTATAAAAACTGCTTGTCACTGGGCAGCAGCGGAAAACTATGCATCAAGCTTTTGCGAAATGGTTCGAGAAACACCGTGTTCAGACATAACAGTGCCGGTGGATTTCTCTCGTAAGTTACTTTCTGTAGTATATTCAAAATGAGTGTATTAGAATTGTTGTTTTATAGCCATTCATTTTAATATTTACGCCTGAGTGTATGTATGTATGTATGGGTGTACATATGTATATGTGTGTGTGCATATATGTATGTATGTATGTATGTATGTATGTATGTATCTTCTAAATGAGAATCTGTTTATCATTGGTGAGTAAGTTTGGTAATGATTTGGCTGAATTTGTTTCTAGTTATTTCTCTTTTGAGCCATTATACATTTCAATTTGTTTTGTACTGCATAAAAATAAATGTAACCTTACACAGAATATGTGTGTTCGAAGAAGTTGTTTCATTTACCAACCTACAGTCATGGGCAAGAAATTGGGTAAAGTGGAACGAACCTGCGAAGATTAGTTTAGAGCATAGCTACTCTACATGGCATATCTCGTACACAATGCGTTGGTTGAATACGTCGATTTCAACCTTTCAATTTAATTCAGAATAAGCAAGCTATCACCCGTGGTTGTATATGTGTGTGATATTTACGCATACTGTGATACCGGTTCGCAATTACAATTAAGGTCACAAACCTAGTCAAGAAGAATACACGAATTTTGTCCATGCACCTTTCATCTGCACTGGAACTGTTGTTAATAAAAAATAAACTTAAGTTCAGAAATTTATTCTAGTAACCAAAAGCAGGGTATCTCTTTATCACACAAATCAAACTGCCATTGTTCTGTTCCATTCTGGACAATAGGGGACCCTCTCAGCAGAACTCAATTAACTGCTATAGTTCATTTTAACTATTGACAGCGACATTACACTGAAGCGTGCAGCATGACAAATAGCGGGAGAGAAGACACAAACTAATCACTCTGTTTGCGTCAGCTCTAACTGTCCGTGCTCTTTGGCCTTGCTGCATGTGATGATGCCCACCAAATTAGCACGAAAGCGTGTCCCTACAAAGGCAGTCAACTTGGCTGCAAGCAGTTAGCTCACTGCATGTGTTGAGTTTCTTCAAAACACCGTGAAGACTGATTGCTGATAGAATATCCAAACACGTAAAAAGTAATATAAAAGGTATGATATTGGTATTTCAGCACTGGACACTTTTGCGATAAGAGAGAATGGAGGAGAAAATTATGAACCCTGAATTGTTTAATTTTTGAAGGAGCACAGTACAGCGCTTTTGGGTCAAAATGGGAGTGAAAGAAGCAAGTGCGAAAGCCTACCTATCAAAAAAATTAGTACTCGCCACCACGCATGATGTCAGGCCGGGCAACCTCTTGAAAAAAAAGTGCTCAGTGATTCAGCGAATCGGACCCAGTACCTCCTAGATTGTAGTTGAGTGCTGTAACCACTCGTCCACTGCAGCAGTGCTTGCATTCGCCCTATTGCTGATATATCGTCATTCCTTCGAATGATGATTGATTGATTTGTGGGGTTTAACGTCCCAAAACCACCATTTGATTATGAGAGACGCCATAGTGGAGGGCTCCGGAAATTTTGACCACCTGGGGTTCTTTAACGTGCACCCAAATCTGAGTACACGGGCCTACAACATTTCCGCCTCCATTGGAAATGCAGCCGCCGCAGCCGGGAATCGAACCCGCGACCTGCGGGTCAGCAGCCGAGTACCTTAGCCACTAGACCACCGCGGCGGGGCATTCCTTCGAATGAAGCCAAATGCAAAAACGTCCGGTGAAACTTTGTCAAAAATAGAAAAAATAATTAGAATGCGTTTGCCCAAGGTTACTAGAAGATAGAAACCGCCACGTGTGACTGTATAACCGTGCGCTATTTATTCTTATACATTACTGTCATGACGTTGGGATAGCCGGCTCTAACGTAGGCTACCTTCTCATACTTTGCCAAATATAAATAAGAAAATAAACTATATATCGGCCTGTGACAACGCCAATCAACTATTATGAGTTCACTGTCACTAGTGTCACTTTCACTAGATGAATGCTCAGTTTGCTTCCATTATCGTTATTTAGGAAAGTTTTGGCTCATTAACTCAACTCTCCTAATTAGCATTGATTCTCACATCTAAGGACAGTCACACTTCGTCTCGCTTTCTGAGTGGCTGTCACTCCCATATAACGCGTACTCCACTTTTTTATGCTCTCCGAGCATCTGACGCTGCTTTGCGGAGACTTTTCCTGACGTCTCCTGGGCCAGAAAATTGTCTTTATTATCTATCAATTTCAAGCTTTCGCGAAGCCGAAACGAGAGCCTCTCTCTCGCTCTTTTCATCCTTTTCGCACGTGTGATAACGTCTCTCGACCTCAAGACTCGTATACACGTCCCTTGCTTTGTTTGCGCCCTCAAACAACGCTGGACGAAATATTTGCACCGTGTTTTGTGAAAAGCATTAGCACTGGGACACCTCCCGACGAGTCTCCCTCATTTTACGTAGACATATACCTAAGCGTAAGCGTATGCACGTTCTCGCATTCCGGCTTTATAAAAATGCTGCGGTGCATGGAACCAGCGAAATTGCGCTCACAATTTCATTTGATTACTGCTGTTATCTATTTCCGCACAATTCGTCTGCAGGCACCAAAGTCGCTCATGTGTCTTGTAATAAGAATGTTGTAACAAAGGCTACCTTTGACTATAGGTACAAAACACCCATACGTTCACCACTATAGCGTGATAGATTGCACCGAATTAGTTAAGTAGCAGCGCAGCTTCAATGAAATGTGAGGTAACTGGTCGCGTTAAATAAGGGAAGACATTCGAGGCACATTTTCAAACATTGCATGCATCGATTTATGTGTGGTTTCATTTAAGTGGTGCACCTGGAGTGTTGTTTACTTGTACTTGGCGAGATAGTGCATGAATTGCTCGATGACTTAAGGTCATCGAGCAATTTCGTTTTTAGCTACAGTCGTTGATCAAAGGCAAGTGCTTGGCTTTGCACAGCCCGCCAAAACGCCTATTACAACGTACGCGGCATCCCGTAAGCGCTGTAGCAGACGCTCGCGGAACTGAAACTTAGATGCAGCAAATCATTGGCTATCATCGTATACTCTCGATGCTAGACGGTTTGCGTGCTACCTTGATATTATCGGCACACACTTCTTTCTTTCCTTGTCGTTTCATCGGCTATCGTGTGTCCTCCTTGCCCTCTTAAGTGCCGAATAAGTTAAATTCATACCCGCGCTATAGTAATCCCTCCAGATAAGAGAATTTTTGGCTAAGAAAATGCGTAGCCAAAGAGAAAGCTTTGTGAATTCGGCCCCAGAACTTCTACTACATATATTGTTCTTCTTCAAGCTAGAGTTTACTGACATATATTACTGGTACATACGGTTACCTAATGTAAAAACCGTTTGAATGCTATGTTAACTAAGTGAAAAGAATTAGGTGATCTAATTGAAACAGCAGACCCGGCAGGCATTGAATTAGCAGCGGCCGGTGCAGTTCAATGAATTAACTTTTCTTGATCGGTGAAAGGTTTCTTGTTGCTCACAGTGGCTCAAGGTATAAAAATCCAAAGCAGCATAACTTCATCGTAGCCAAAATAAAGTGCGAGGGGACTTCAAGCACAAACGCCTCTTTCTAAACTTCAGACAGTCGAAGATAAAATGTATAACGCCCAGCAATGCAGTTAATGTCATGGGAGCTTCAGTAGTAGCCACAACGCTGTGAGATTTTTTTTAATAATCCCCTGACATATATGGACCAGGAAACGCTTACAGGTGGTTTCTTTTCTTTCGTTGATGTTTTTTTCATGTAGTGAGTTCTGATTTCATAATTTGAACACCAGTGCCATTACGTACTCCTGCAGGCAAAGAAACTTCGACGTTCTTAGCGAATGCTTGTCTAAGTACTTAGCTTCACACAAATACTTTCCTGAACTCGAGCCCAACTCAAGTAAATATTCCCTGCCATATTCCCAAAGGAAATGATTTTGAAGGAGCTTCCTCGGGTATGATCGGGTAACCCGTGAATCCTTCGTAGACATCTGTTATTACCGGAGAGGCGGCCTTGAGCGGGATTGCAGAAGTGTACGGGCAACACTAGTGTACACGCCGCTGACATGGGTCAAGCCGCGGGCCGAAGGGGCAAGCTCCTAAAAATAGCTTTTCGCCATCAGAAGACCCCTCTCTTAAAAATGCCGTCAACATGTATGTCATCTTAACGTCACAGACGACTGCTTTGCAGTCCGGAAGTTTAGAACAGGTAAGTTCCGAATATGTTGGTTCCCAACAAAGGAAAAGGAATTTGCACGTCCCATTTTGCTTTCTTTTGATTGTCTATCTCACTTTTCTTGAGGGCTCTCCAGGACTTCGCTCTCTGCAATTACTCGCCCAATGTCAGCGTGATAGGATATTGTCGCCTTCGCGTCCCACTTCACTATGCATAAAAAGACAGGCCTAACTTGATCACTAAAATGTTTGTTTATAAAGGCAAGTAAAACTATAAAGCTTATAATTAACCTTAGGCTTCACATAAACAGGATATTCTAAAAAACTCTTCCTGGCCAGAATTTCTAGTGACGCTAAGAGTGAAAAGTGAGCGAAAGTAATAAAAGCTTGAAACTGCGCTTAAGACGGTCTAAATAAAAGGTCAGATGAAAAGAGAGAGAGAGAGAGAGAGAGAGAGAGAGATAAATAGAGAGGAAAGGCAGGGAGGTTAACCAAGCTTGGCTCGGTTGGCTACCCTACACTTGGGGTGGGGGAAAAGGGGAATAATAGAACGAAAAGAGACAGAAAAGAAGAGGAGTAAGAAAGAGAAGCATAAATAGTCAGCTCGAAACTACACAGCACCGCCTCGCACAGTTATTTCACAAGCGGTCGTGAAGTTTGGTGTTCCTTAAAAAGTACAAGAGGGCTTTCGTGGCTTTGCGCGTATGGGAAGCCGTCGGCCAAGGTCCCAGGATCTTCTTTTCTGTAAGCGGCCGTGAATCCAGCTGACAGAGCTTGGCTTCCATAATACGTCGTTCGGTCTGGTATGCTGGGCAATGACATAGAATGTGCTCAAGCGTTTCCTCGCAGGCGCAGATGTTGCATGCCGAAGTGCTCGCCATTCCAAGGAGAAATTCCGCAGATCACACATGTACCTGGGGAGTCGACGTTATACGAAGCAAGCGGATGAAAGGTAAGCGTGATGTTACTTTTGTTGGTGGGAGACAAGTTACAAAATAACAATAAATATTCGTAAAAACGTTCTACGCACAAACATATGTTGCACAGTCGCACATGTTTTATATAAGTAGTTGTTCGCACCTGCGCAACAATAACATAAGTATTACTAAGAAGCAGTAAGCTGATATGTAATTAGCACTTCTGTTCGTGATGATGGTAGCTGTTGACACTGCTGCAATAGTAACTCCTGTGTATGACATTTAACTACTACTGATGTTAACCCGACGAGACGGCTGTATTATAAGAATACATATGTAATGTTTATAAAATGTTCATCACGGGCAAGGATGAGGCTTTCGCGGCGTATATGAAGCGATGACGATGCACTCCAAGC
>NW_023609206.1:0-23254 GCF_013339725.1 Rhipicephalus microplus
AGGATGAGGCTTTCGCGGCGTATATGAAGCGATGACGATGCACTCCAAGCTACACTCGCTTACGCGCTACATACCGATTCACTCCCAAAACATTCCCTATCCTTGGAAGAGGAGAGACCACCTCGGAGTGCAGCTGATCAACTCCTCAATTGCTCATCAGCGAGCAGCTTCGAAATGCACGAAAGATCCCCTCTGCGTATCCAGCGCTCCTTATTCGCAGGCAATGGATGTATACCGATTCTAGCTCTCCGCCTCTACAAAACGCATGGTTGCAACGCACATTGTTGATGAACTTCCTTTCAAGGCTCTTGCCCGTTCTAACTGGGAGACACTGAACGCAGCACATCCTTCGCAATTCGCTAGTTCTTCGCCTGCCTGGTTACTCTCAATCAGCCCAACACTCCGCTGAGTAAGAAACATGCCGCTGCACTCTGGACTGACCTTCGGTCGCCTCAATAACGTAGAGCGAATGAAACGCTCGCGTCACGGACAGCAGCTGGGTTCTCTGGCTCTCTTCACTGCCGTACTCACGGATGGGACACGTAATGCGGCATTCAACGCCCTCGTTTCCGAGCTCGGGGGACGTCCATCATTGATTCCTTGAAGAGTACAAGGCAGAACGGTGCAGTGTTTACCGGCGAAACACCACGCAAATGTTTAGACATGGTTGACAGACTCGTGACATCATCTAACATTACCACTTCTAGCATCACATCGACACCATTTCAATCACTGCCTTCTACTGATGCCATTATTTCTGCACTTGCACAACAAACCGATGAGCCTTTTCAAACGTACGCGCACACTAAAAGAAAAAGAAATGGAGACGCAGCACCGGAAAAGATGACAAATAGCTACAGACATCCGTTACAGGCACGCAACATTTTCTTCTCTGTCTTGCAACCCACATGAACAAGGTTCCCGCACCCATTTAATGGTGTTGAGCAAAATACATATTATGAATATTGCGAATAATTAAGAGATCTGGGTTGTGCCAAAGAACTGATTGCCAGCAGGCCACCAGAGCCATGGCCAACCGAAATAAAAAATTCATGAGCTATCTTCAGTGAAATGTGCACATTTATAAATTAAATTTTATGAGTGTGTGTTGAAGCCCATTGAATTCTTTTCTTGTAAGCCAGGCACTCCTGGTACTTCTCCACTCAATGGCTGCTGCCAATAGTCCCTCAACACAACTTTCATGCTGCATCTCCTGAACATTGAATCATTCGTCAGTGAACGGCGACAGGAATATTATGCTCACTACTAATAAAGCATGTCTGTGCATTCGATAGTCCCTCACAAGCCAAATACATTTTCACCGCATTCATTTTGTCTGTGCAAATCGGACATTATGCACATAGCTAGCCACTATTAGGTCGAGGGGGTGTCACTCAATTGCTTATGCAACGACATATGCAATCCCACTATCAAGCACTCTCATACCACACCTCTTGGAGGCCTGCAGAGGTCCAGCAAAGCGTTGCAAGCAATAAGAAAACCACAAACTACAATTGCCCTACACAACTACAATTGCCCTACAGCCCAACTGGCACAACCTATGCCAGAGAGCTTGATAACTATTAACATATGTGCTAGTTCATATATTGAAATAGTTTCTTAGTTGTCAATCTTTGTTTACATTATTTGTATTTGTTCTAACAGGAGGTCCCTTGACAGCTCACTTGAGACTCTTTCGATTATATGGATTTTTTTTTTCCATTGCCTTGTATTACTGTAATGAAGATAATTTTAAAAATGACTGATGTTTTGAAGAGTGGATCCCTACCGCTGAACATCTATGGATGCAGTATTTGCTTTTGGTAGGTGATGTGAGGTGCTTTTTTCCTTAAAATGTAATCCTCGCATTGTATTAAAATTAGGATAAATGCTAGCGGAACACCACATTTCTCGCACAAGAGCGATCACCACCAGACAGAAGATATGAATGTGTACTGTGTGTCCTAATCTTAGTTTTGCAAGTATTACATCTGTGGGGGGCGACTTCGATACTAGAGGTCAGTTACAAAGTGTGCGTTGATAACATGTAGTTTGTGTCTGGCTAGCACATGTGCTTTGAGATAAGCTCTGGGGTGTCATTTGAGAGAATGGTTCTAGGTCAACTGCAGGGAGACTATTATGTATTGGCAGTTTTTTCGTGGATGGACCCAACTATCTGGTCGGCCATCACATTACCTTGGATCTTGCGATTCCCTGGCACCCAGCACACTACGACTGTTGTTTGAGTGCGTACACTGAGCACAATCACGAGTAAAGTGAAACGAGGACAGGGTTTTTCTTTTTTTTTTTTTAAGTTTTCAGAGCTTTACCACGCTTAAGAATCTGCGTAGATTATTGCCTTTGCTACTTTTGATTGTGATGTGTTTAACAACAGCAAGTATCGTGTAATTTCTGCGGAAGAGCTTGTATCAAAATGCAGTAAGCCGGCTTCCGAAAAATATCGGCCAACTGCCGCGCACGACACAGAAGGTCAGACTTTGAGGCATCTGTAAAAAAGTCAGGACAATTGTATTGTGTTGAAGCTCCAGGAAGTACATGTCGAAATAGCGCGTTTTCCATAACTTCCACAAAGAACACATCACTTTTATGAGCTGTCCCTGCAATGGTGGTAGATGTTACGGCCGAAGCCATCAGACATTGATCAAGAAGTGGCACTTCCGTTTCCTAAAGCGAGGCCTATCACCACGAAGCGAAGGGGATTCAAATTGAAAGATGGTTATCAATCGTGGTAACTGGATAGTCATGATTGGGGTGGAGGGTGCATTTTGTCTGCGCTCACCTTAAGGTAATACACAAAGAATGCAAGCTCTTGCGGTGCAGAATAAAGCACCATAAAGGGGATTCCAAATAATGAACTCAGTCAAGCATTTTCAAAGCTCTGGTTTTCAAAGCTCTTGGTGTTGCTGACTGGTAGATTATTGCCCCACAATATAGGCATGCGTACAAGAATATATATAAGATTTATCAGTCATTTTCATCCCTGCCCATAATGGCCCGTTACAAAAACGTTGGTATATTCATAGCTCTCAGGCATTGTTTTGTGAGGTTTTTCATGTGAGATACGAATATTAATTTCGTGTCCAAAATACCTCAAAATTTGTGTTCACTTTCCACAGCCAATCGCGTTGTGCAGAAGAATGATGGCCTTCGGGCTCTCTGCCAGCACATGGTTGAGACCACTCTGGCAGCAAGCACGGTTATAACGGCAACCACGTGAAATGCCTGCGCAAAGCACATTTTGAAGTCTCTCAAGCCTGCAATTCATCTTCACTGGATTCCACGCTGTGTGCATGGCTGAGAGCATCTATACAACAAGGCGTGGTTGGTCATAGGTGGCAGCCAGAAAGAAATTCCTGTGCAGAGTCACGTTCTCTTGACGGTCTATCAAGACCTGCACGTTCAGTTTCGGTGAGTTTGACGCTTTGCGAGTTTGATGCAGCACAAATGCCCCTTTCCCCAGTTGTGGCATTATGGACAAAGGACCAAGGCACACCAGGTGGCAAGTTTGATTGGCACAGCCTCTTTCAATGCGCAGAGATTTATAGGCAAAATCAACGAGAGAAGTGCACGCCCACATGTCCACCTCTATGTCAAAGGGCTGGCTCCTCCTGCCTTCCCCTACAACTCGAGCATGACAATGCAATCTCACCTAGGCCCATTATAGCATACCCAAAGCAGTTGGAATCCCCCACATTACCCTCTTCTACTGTTCGAGCGTGTACTAATACACTTCCCTGCCACAAGAGTGTGTCTGAAATTGTGTGAAGTTTCTTATCTTAACATTAAGCAGCCTAACATGAACTGCATGGGAAGAGGTAAAAGCTTCAAGTGGAATGACTATTACAAAATTGCTATGAGATAATGGTAGGTATTAGGGGCACAGAGGCCAGAGGTGGCCACAGGACATGATGATGTGGTGTCAATGGTGATCAATGTGTTATTTTCTTCGTTCAGCGAACTAGAGCGCAGAGAAACACAAAGGACGAAGCGAGGAACCACACAACGTGAGCGCTCGTGTTGTGTGGTTCCTCGCTTCGTCCTTTGTGTTTTCTCTGCGCTCCTAGTTCGCTGAACGAAGAAAATGAATTACCAACTGGCCCACGTTTTGATTGATCTGAATGTGTTACACTGATAGAATGTAATGTGGCTGTATACCACCTAATAACTGCTATAGACAATATCTGGGTTTGTACATCCTAAAAACTAGATATGATTATGAGAGACACCACAGTGAATGGCTTTGGGAATTTCGTTAGCCTGCACTGATATCGCACAGCAGGTAGGCCTCTGCCATTTTACCTCCATCGAAATGCGACCACTGTGGCCAGAATTGAACTCGCGACTTTTTGGTCAGCAGCAGAGCGCACTAACCAATGCTCCACCGCAAAATACATTTTGTACGTACAGGACGTGGCTACAAGATCACATAAACCAACTGGCATATGGATACCTATAATATTTACAGTTGAAAATTATGACAGCGACTCAAGGCGCGAGACGTGGCACCCCCAAGTTGACCTACCCAGCAGAAATCAGCAGCAGCCTCATGTGAATAGACGATTAGAGCAAGCGTATTCTTTTTGCAACCCTTTCCGTCGCGCCATTTGCGCTCTGGCCGCCGCCGAGTGTGATCGTTTGGCAGTTTGCGCCTCAAGAGCAAGGTACTCATGTTCTTGCGTGCAGTAATCCCTGTCATGCCCGTGCATGTCACACACCCAGCACCCACAGGGCACGCATCACCAACCTAGATGTTTGGCACATGTCCTCGTACTTCACAACACCGGTCAGTGAGGGATTAGTATCTTTCCGTGGTAACTGTGTGTATCCCCTGTCCGTTTCAATGTGAAGGAATAGAAACAGACATGACGGCCACTGCAAGCAAGTGCTTGCCAGAGAGATATCAGCTACGATGAGGACACCGACAAAGCCACCGAGGCAACATTGCCTCGCAGACTGTCTTAGCAGATCCTATTTGAATCCACGTGAAAATGCCTGGCTGACGCTACCTATGCTTGGCCAACTACAACCTGGACTCTTGAACGGAGAAGGTAAGATATTGGAGAAGGAGGAAGAATATCTCCAGCAGTTTGACGACCTCAACATTGACTATCAGAATTATGTTGCACCGTCAGACAGTCGAGCTCTGACAAAAGCATCAACGAGGTCTTTGGCACCGTTACTGTGACATCCTCTCCGCCCATCTTTGAGACTCCCAATGAATGAGACTCATTCAAGTTCTTATATGCAGACACATCAGTTTGGGGGAGCAGATATGGTTCTTGACGAAACCTGTCAGGACTCTTGCCAAGTCGTTCTACCTACAGGCTGCAACCACTGAGAAACAGTAACATGGCAGCTCTACATGCTATGCTTAAGGAAATTGGCCTACAAACACCTGGCTTTGTTGAATTCTCCATAATTGGCACTGCACTCATCTGCCAACCCATGCAGAGTATGAGGCGAAGGTGGAGAGAAAAGTTCCCCAGGAATTAGCGAGTATCACTTTACTGCTTCAAAGGAAGACGAAGATCCAATACAGGGCCGAGAAAAGGAGCTTGTAAAATACCTTGACTTGCTAGTTCCTCAGAGATACACGCATTTTTCTTTTTCATTTTCAACATAGACACAATTATAGAACTTAACTCAGTGACCAAGATGCCTAAGAATGAGCGATACAAATGCTCTGCCTGTGCAAAGAACAAATTTGAGTTCGACACACAACTTCCTTTGAGAATACACAATTTTACGTTATGCATTAGCATTATTCGGCAATGTAGCCATTACACATAATAAAGGGATAGCATGTCAGCACGCTATCCTTTTATTCATCAAAATGCTAGAGAGCAACAACTACGCTGATTCCACGACTCCAGAGAAGGACGATAGTTATAGCGCCAGAACAAAAGGATGACACAGAGACAAGAAGGACACGAAAGACACGAAAGTCCTTCTTGTCTCCGTGTCGTCGTTTTGTTCTCGCACTATAACTATCGTCATGCCATACCAACTAGCCCAAGCTGCCACAGTCCTGAGAAGGGTCGAGCTTGCATATGCAAATATGAACAATGCTGCACCCACTGTACAAATAACAACCGAAGCGAAAAAAAAAGTTTTTGGACAACATGGCGGGCATATTTCCAGCTGAAGGCTACAGCATTGTGCCGTCTTATACAATGCAAGTAAAGGTTTGTACAGTGAACTCCACTTGCGGAGTTCGAATTGTCCAAAATCATAAATATTGCCGTGCCTGGAGCTCAAGCTACTGAACAAGCGCCCATGCTGAATAGCAGTCTTCTATAGACCATGACGGGGCACCTACCAGGTAGCTTTGAAGCCAGTGACTACACAATGTCCAGAACAAATTTTTTAATGTTTTTCATTATACCACGCACAGTGGCGTAACTAGGGGGGGCAAGGGGGTACAAGTGCCCCGGGCGCCACTAGGGAGGGGGCGCCAAGCCGAGTCCTCGGGTTGGCGCCCCTGGAAAGGTTGTCAATGTTTTTTTCCGTAAACCGCCTGGAAGGGGGGAGGGGCGAGGTTGTAATGTACGACTGGAAGTGGGGATGGTGGTGAAGGAAAGGGTTGCCGCAATGGCTTTTGCATCGGGAAAAGGATCCTCTATTTTCATTTTGCTGCGCTACCTCCGTGCCTTCCCATGACCCTCGGCTAAGCTTTGTTTGTGCTCCGCAGCACTGGGTTAGATGAGTTTCAGCGAACCCCACCAGCCTCCCAAACCACTTACTGAAAGCTTCCCTGAAACCAACCACGTACGTAAACAAAATAAAATAAAAAAGTTCGAATGCACCTTTTTGAGTAAGAACAGAAAACTCCAACGAAATAGCCGATCGTCCAACGACTAATCGTCCACGCAGCGGCGGAAGGAAGGGCGAATATAATCCGTGACCTCGGCACCAAAGGCTAAACAAAGGCGTTTATTCGCAGAGTTCTCTGGAGGAAAGACGGAGAAAGCGTGACACGACGGCGACGTTTGTTGATTCCCTGCATCGCGGGCGCCAGCAAAGCAATAGAAGGGCGGGGGTCAACGTTTCCCACATGCCATCCACCGCCATGGGCAGGTTCATCCTTTGGCCCAAAGAACACGCACCTGCGAAAAAAGCGCAGAGCGTAGTGTACCCGACAGCATGTGCCGACTGCCCCGCTTCGTACGTTGGAGAAACCAAGAACTTCCCTGAAAGAATGCGGCCGCACAAGGATGACCTCCATCAATGGAACAGCGAACGGAGCGAAACGGCAGAACACTCCGACCAGTTAACCCCCATACCAGACCCGAGGGCGCGGTGTCTAGCTGGTTGCTTTGTTTTGTACTCACCCTGCATTCCTTGGGATGCACAAATAGCGCGAAAGCTTAGGTACGAGAAACTTGGGCCTGGGAAGCGCCCGTGCCGTCAAGATTTTTGCAGTGTGGACTGGAAGAGAACAATGACGGGTAAGGGACTTCCGGAAGTTTGAATAAAAAAAGAAAAATACTATACAAAAACGCGGGCGTAGCTCATCGAAATCAGAACTGGTGGCCCTTGGCCTCCGAAATGGCCCGCCGCGCGCCAGTAGGCAATCGCGGAAGCCTACATTAGCGCTAATAATAATAATAATATAATAATAATAATAATATTATTTAATATTATTATATTATTATTATTATTATTAATATTATTAATATTATTATTATTATTATTATAATAATATTATTATTATTATTATTATTATATAATAATAATAATAATAATAATAATAATAATAATAACAAACATTATCACGGGCATAATGAGGGGCGCGGAAATATATTTGCCCTGGGCGCCGTCCTATCTAGTTACGCCACTGACCACGCATCATCTGTATAGCTAAGTTAGAAAGAGTAATATACACGTTTAGCGAGAAATGTGGTAGGGAAGCAAGTTGCAAAGGTCAGTGCCATAAATTCTTAAATTTTGCTTGCATTGCAGACTATTTTTTCATACTGTACTTACTCATTGACAAGTAGGCTTTCTTTTCAATACTCACTGTTTACATTCTGCCATGATGCTGACTTGCAAAAATAGAAATCAAGTTTTTATCTTTGTAAGAGAATGCCTGCATAATTGTTAAAGTCGCAAGCAAAGAAGAATAGCAACACTGCCGGAAAGGGTAAAGCAGCACCTTTAGCATCAGCTTCGCCGTGCCAAATCACAAAAGTCAAAATACCAGCACGTTGTGACACATCGCCTGCCAACATCACTAATGCCATAGTTGATGTTGCCCCGTCAGGGAATGCTTATTGTCAGGGAACAGCACCGTCCTCAAATGTATGCAGTCGTCTACTGTGCCATGCATCAGCTTTAGCCGAAGAATGCTCACATTTCGGACATGACTGTGGCAATTCAGGCGTTTATATGAAGGGTCACAGCGAAAGCGCTGTTAACTACTGTGTACAATGGGCCTTTTCATGTGTGTCCTGGTTACATCTAACCATGATCATTACTGTTTGCACCAAAGGGAAGCTATTTCTTTGACCCCATGAAAAGAGCTTACCTTGAAGACCCGCTCATAAATTTGTTGTTTTTTTCCTTTACTTGCCCTGTGGCCGAGTGTGGGCGGGGAGTGGGGTAGCCATGTGATGGTTGCCGATGCCAGTACTTAATATTGATTTTTACAGAACCCACAAGCTGATGCACATTTTTCAATTAAGCTGTAGCCGAACAAGTCACAAGGAGTTTGGGGGTTTTCGATCAAAACCTAGAATTTGCGTCGAAATTGAGCCAAGATTTGCACATAGGAACTGTGACGAGATTATCAGTGGTGACTCAATGTCGCCAATAGCAAGCTGCCCAGAATGAAAAAGGATGCAGGAATATACATTCCTGTTCGAATAATGCTTTGAACTACTCGTCTCTTCTTTGTGCCATACGACTGTGGACTGATCTTCCAAACAGGATCACCCTTGAGCATAATCATGCTATATTTCGCGAGCATCTCATCAAACACTTCGCTAATAATTTTTAGCTGATCTATTTGCTTCACTGACTCATGCAATCCCCCCCCCCTTTTTTTTCTTTAATTTCATCAGCAAAGTGATGCTCTTGCAATAAGTTTTGTTCCCTATCCCAACTAGTATCGGTAAAGTGCGTATCGGAGTGCTAGCAGCCGGCCGGTCCTGCTAGCACTCCGCCCAGCCACGTCAACGCCGGAGCAGCTGTGGTTGCGAGCGCTCCTGCGGCGCAGGCAGACGCGGCCGGCGTCATACCTGCGCGAACACCACCACCAGTAACGAAGCCGCGCCAGCTACGACGGAAGCCGCCGCCGCTTCCACGCACGGACATAAAGATCATCATGCGCCCGAAAAAGGGCCTGGCCATTCGGAACTTCACTACGCACCAAATCTCCCGAGCCGTAGCAGTGACGGGCAATTCTCGACAACATTGTACTGGTAATCATGTCATAATATGTACTCGCCCTGGATCGAACATCATTATTGCCAGCACGCCACATGTTGAGACGGCCGAAATTCTTCGTCGGATCACCACCCTCACGCTTGAGAGGAAGACCTACGAATTCAATACCTATGTGGCGGCCCCTGAGGGCACCTTGCAGGGAGTTATTCATGGGATAGACCCTGGCACAACTCCAGAAAAACTTACCGCCAACCTCCGCGTGCGCACGCAGGGAGTGACAGTGCACAGTGCACGAATGCTTGGTGCTACCAAATCTGCCGTGATCACTTTTGAGGGCCGAATTATGAACAACGGGATCCTAAAAGAGGTGAAAGTATCCAGCGAGAAAGAGGTAAAAGAAAAAGGAAGAGGGACGTCAGATGTTTGCGAGAAATGACAAAAAACAAGCAGTTGTACATTGGTATGACAATAAGCCCATTGCGTTGATGTCCTCTATCCATGGCCAGCACCCAGAAGACACATGCTGTAGGTGGTCCAGGAAAGAAAAAAAACACATTGATGTGCCCCGGCCAGATGTTGTACGGTTGTACAATGACAACATGGGAAGAGTTGATCTCGCAGATCATATGATCAGCTATTACAGAATCAAAGCTCGAGTGAACAAGTGGACCATCAGAAGCATCTTCCACCTATTCGACATTGCGTTAAGCAACTCATGGATGCAGTACAAGCAAGACATGCGGGCGCAACAAAAGCGCCAGAAAGAGATCGTGAAATTCTTGGAGTTTCGTCTGTCTGTTGGTGAGGAACTAATCGCGCAAGCTCAGAGTCAAAATGAAGTGGAGAGTGCCTCCGACGAAGAGTGGTGCCCTCCACCAAAAAGGGCTCCGCTGCCTCCAGTCGAAGCAAGAGCAAAGACGCTAGGCCATTTCCCAAGACTGACAGATGCTCCGAATGCGGCTCACTGCAGGCTCGAAGAATGCAACAAGAAGACGAAGTTCTTCTGCACAAATTGTCATTTGTTCTTTTGCGTCACCAAAGACAGGAGATGCTTCGAAAACGCTCACACCAAGTGAATGAAGGAGCTCACACAAAGTGAACAAAGCAGTTTGTAATTAAAACGTTCCTACGTTTACCTGATCAAACTATTTAATCACAAAAAAAAACATCTTGCGTGTAACAATACCACTGCATTAGAAAAGACCGCATAAAGTCCCAATGTCCAATATAAAGGACAATGAGGCACACAAATCCGAAAGTTTGCAGTGAATAATAAGTTATATCCAGAGGCCCTCATAAACTAATTTTGAAAGTTTCAAAAAAATCCGTTGCACTAAAATCAGTCTGGGACTCGGGAGGTGATAGTAACCTGTTGCATGATCCTGGGGTGGGCAAACTTCAATATGACAGCCGTCGAGGGCACCTACTCCTTGTGGGAAGCCGACAGCAGCAGCAAACTGGCGAAGGTGCTCGACTAGTCCTTGCGCCTTTGGAAATCGGACAAACCGTGGCTCCAAGTGACGCACATATACATTGCAGAACTCGCGGAATATGACGTTGACCAACGACCTACTGACTCCAAAAAGGTTCGCCACTGTTCTTTCTTCAACAGATGTGGCCAGTCTGTATAAACCAACGGCGACTCGTTTCGTCAGGGGAATGGCTTTACGCATGTTAGTGTCATAATATATGGCGCGCGGGGTTGAAATATACAAAAAACAAAACAGTGCGCCGTACGGCAGCGACTTGTGTGTTGATCCTTTTGAATGTGTGCGCCGTGCGGGGGCGAATCGCGTATGTGCCGTGTGGTGGCGAAGAGGACGGCGATCATGTGCGCGGCATGCCTCGAGACAGCGTGACCAGTGCGTGGGCCGTGCGGTCCATGGGAGAACCCGGAGCCCTACCTCCTGCTGCCTCGACTTAGAGCGCTCCCGCCTGTTCCGCTACGAGGAGATCGGGCCAGGGAACGTGCACGAGGCCGGGCCAAGGCCTTGACGCTGTGTGCAGACGGGAACACTCAGGGTTCGGCCAACGAGCACACTCAGGCCGAGGGCGTCCACCGTGGAGCGGGTCCCTTGGGCGCAGCGTCCCGGCATCAACTGCCGCGGAGTGGACCTCCGGGACTTCACGCGACCAGACCAAGAACCGAGCTACGGCATCAGACAGACGGTCTACGCACGACGTCTTCGACTCGACGACCTCATCGGCTCCGACAGAAAAAACTGTATGCTACTGCTTGACTATTTCGCGTAGCACCCCTTATGTCAAATGCAACTTTTACTATTCGTTGAGTCCTGTCGTGTGTGTAAAGATGTCCCACGTGTGTTTGTCCACTTACGTGCTGCAACATTCTTTCTGGAGCGAATCCTGAACCCAAACATAACATCACAGTTAGTGTCTAGCCGTTCCATGCTTCCGCAAACACCCACAATGTATCGAAACGTGCTCACATCTAACCTGGCGTTTTCCCTGGAAGCACTTGCGGGAAGATGCAGTAGCATGGTCTCGAACCATGACTTTGACCGTGCATATGACTTTGGCCGTTCATACACCGTTTGCGCAACATCAGCCGCGTCACTATGACCGCAAGATAGTTGCGCTTTCCTTCAGAATGTTCCTTTTCTTCTTCAAGTTCATCCAGTTGTTGCATTATACGCAGCATCTGTGCCTGCTTATCTAGTAGTGCGGCCTGTTGAACAACGAACAGACAAAAACGTGGACTCATCGTCATCGTGATCGTCTCACAGGATAGCTTGGCTCAACGCCATCAGACTTGCGTTAGCATGTTGATGACACAACATTAAAAAAAAACTAAATGACAACGCCAGAACAAACGACACACGCCAAGGATATTCTAGCCACTACACCAAATCGGATCAAGCAATGGACTGTCTTCGCTGTTGCACTTACCGCAAAACAGTCGGGTGATCTCCCCTATTGCGGCGAGACTAGCCTTTACTAACGCTAAATTTTGTCGAAGCGCACCATGCAATACATTTGCGGACTGCAGATGCAAACAAAAACGGGTTATCTTAAAGAAAATACATTTTATCTGCCAGTTTACTTATAGAAGAGCCATTAAGTCTTAATACGTTCAGTCGCAAAACAGAGCATCACGTGACCCCTTTACAGCTGCTCTCTCGTGGAATCCTGTGAACGCCATCTTGCCCACACTACAGGTTGATTATCCCGCTTTGGCAGCCGCTCAATGTGAAAATGAAGAACTGAAGCACCTGTTGACCGCGATCACTGCCCTGAATCTTGAGTGGATCCCCGTTCTCGCATCCGAAGACAAGCTTTGCTGTGACACAAGCGTCAGCAGAACTGGCCCGTTCTTGCCCACGACCCTCCGTCGCCATATGTTCGAGTTCTTGCACAGACTGTCTCATCCGGGGATTAGAGCCACCCAAAGACTGGTGAAGGTAAAATTTGTCTGGCCGGGCGTAAATCGGGACGTTCGACGCTGGGCACGTGAATGTGTAGCTTGCCAGCGCTCTAAGATACAACGCCATACTTCGACAGCACTGGGAACACTCCCCACTCCGGATTCTCACTTTGATCATGTCCACCTGGACATCGTCGGCCCACTGCCACCCTGCCACGGAGAGGCTTACCTGCTGATATGTGTCGACAGGTTCACCCACTGGGCGGAGGCCATCCCTATCGCGGACATCACTGCCGATACAGTTGCCAGTGCTTTCCTGTACCATTGCGACAGTTCGAATCAGCCCTTTTCACTGCCACCAGCCAGCTTATGGGCACCTCACGCATACGTACGACGGCATACCACCCCATGAGTAATGGCATGGTGGAGCGCTTTCACCGCCCAGCTGAAGGCTGCGCTCACGGCAACCGAAGAACACAACTGGTGGAGGCCCTCCCCCTCGTTCTTTTGGGTATACGGTCCACCTTGAAAGAGGACATGGGCTGCAGCGCTGCTGAGCTGGTCTAAGGCACGACACTCAGGCTGCCGGGAGAATTCTTTGAGCGCGGCTCAGAGGAGGCATTCATAGCTTGCAGCAACTATGCACTTCGCCTATGCAACGTCATGAGCAAACTACGTGCCGTACCTCCACTGTCCCCAGGGTCGCTTGTGGTGCACGTCGACCCACAGCTCACATCGTGCCCATGTGTTTGTACGACACGACGAAGTTCGGCGACCTCTTCAGCCACCCTATGATAGGCCGTTTCAAGTCCTCCGCCGTGGCAACAAACAATTCACAATCAAGAGAAGCGGCAGTGAGGAGGTTGTCATTGGACAGCATCAAGCCAGCACACATGTGATGACGCCGTGTTGCCTCCGCTAAGAGAATCATCGCGAGGACCCCCAGCTCCAATGCCAGCCCAAGTCCATGAGGCGCCCTCCCGGCTGAGGCACAGCGGGCGGCTATCAAGAGCACCCACTCGCCTGGACCTTTAAAGGGAGATGCTACTTGAAGACACTTTTTTTTTTAAATATTCACCCTAGAACAATGAACCTTCAGCTGTTTATGGAACTTTTATACCGATTTCAAATATACAATTAGTTTTCTTGCAAATTGCTTACTTTTAGCTCTGCGAAATGACAAAGTGCAAACCTTAATCCTTTTGCCCCCCCCCCCCCTTCCATCCCTGAACTTCCGTAATTTTTTACCATTCATAGTTCATAATGTTTGAAATAAAGTGTAGAATGCAAATAACTAATTAGGAAGCACATACAAAATATGCAATAGGCGTGAAAACAATAGATGCAAAAAGTACATGTTTCACCTACCCTAGTAAAGGTTTACATAGAATTTTTATTACAGAATAAAATATTGAAATTTAAACTAGATAATTGCATTTGTCATACTTTAGAAAATATTGGGCCAAATTTCATGCAGATTCGAGCACTAAAGGTGCCCGAAAAAGGAGGGGCACATTGAAAAAATGGCAAAATTTGTGTTTTGAGAAAACGAGTTTTGATGTTAAAATGAGGTTTTTATTTATGAAATGTATCATTAAATCTGATGAAATTTGCACGCCAAAAAGAACAATGCTTCTTGTAGTGGCCACTGCAACTAAAATACGCCAGCCCCATGAGTTTGCCCCTCTGGGCTTTTCGGAGCCGACTCCCCACAGACATTTCGCTTACAGACAGGGCGATGAAACGCTTGCCAAACTTCCGCTCCATGTGGCAGAGCCTTGTGCCAACTGCAAGCTAGGAAGAAGTTTGACAGGACTGCGAAATCCAAACCAAGTCCAGTGTCATGTCATATTGCGGCCAGGTTTGTGCCACATAGCGTCGTACATAATGGCAATGTTGTCCCTGTTAAGTTCTTTCACTGTGAGCTCTTTCAACCTCGCAAGATTGGTGCTGACGTCATCCATTGCCGCATCACGAACTTTCAGGCTGATAAGTATGAATGACTTTTGATGCATTGCTTTTGATTTTGATGCATTGACCCCAAGTTTGGCATTGATCGCAAGATGGTTTGATTTTGATGAATTGGTCGCAAGTGAAAGCCGCACAACGGCTTTCACTTGCGAGCAATGCTTTTTTCCTTCATAATGTAGATAATTGGATAAGAAAAGCATTGTTCAGCTACGCAGCTTGACAAGACATGGACCCCACAAATAGGCTTCACAGCACATACAGGTGCGCAGCAGCCAATGGCGGTCCCCGATCCGTACCACGTGATAAGCCAGTCGCGGCACTCGAAAAACGCGCAGAAGCTTCTTTTCA
Organism: Rhipicephalus microplus; assembly: GCF_013339725.1. Classification (NCBI taxonomy): domain Eukaryota; kingdom Metazoa; phylum Arthropoda; class Arachnida; order Ixodida; family Ixodidae; genus Rhipicephalus; species Rhipicephalus microplus. The sequence continues at coordinate 15,113 of NW_023609206.1, forward strand.
TTTCCTGTGCTGCGTCAGCGAGGGAAACTGTCGTTTGAAGAGTTAGGCTCGACTCTTCGGCTAATGTGATCAACATGGCGAGTGGCGGCGCATTATCGGCGGCTAGGAGCTCAAAGACTGCACACTTTGGATCTTTTAACAGGCACCTTGTGCTCTTTAGATGCATTGTTTTAAGCATTTCCAGCTGTCTCGACCTGTATTTTTTTTCATAACAGTAGAGGTACTAATCTTATCAAAACCGGCAAAAATTAAAAATCGGTTAATTTTGAAAAAAAAACTTGCGTTTTTCGACCCACATCTCGCCTTAACTCCGTTTGGCCACTCACTAAGGGGGGAGTGCTGTGGCGGCAGCCAAGCCAAGCCAAGGGTGTTGAGCCAAGCCGCCAGGCAGGGCCACCCTCCGCTGCTCTCCGGAACACGAATAAAAGCAGTTGACGTTTGGGATTTGTGTCGCGCGGTTGTCTCCTTCTACCGCGCGTACACGCATCCCTACAATAGGTAATGAGCCAGCCTGAAAATGTTTCTTGATTGTTGTCGAAAGGGCCCAAGTTTCAATGTGACCGAGACATTTGTTCCATCCACTACGATCGCAGAAGCACGACGTTTCAGAGATTACGTTCTCGGCACCTTCAGCCGAAAATGGCAGTTCCTTTTGGTACATCTGCACCCCTAGCGCTTGGTGTCATTGGACTTCAAGACAGCATTCCCGCGTGATCACGAACGCTTAGGGCAAGTTTTGTTTTGCAAGAAATTCTATTAATAGGCATTCTGTGCACATAGTACCGTCTTGGAAGCTCTTTTGGAATAAACTCCCGATGTTGCCCTGCCCTTTCACAGAGTGAACGTAGTTCTCATGCGTCTGCCAAGCGATGTGCACCTTCATCTCTGCCTGGCCACCATGTAAAATGCTTACATAATACAGAATCAGTACTTGTCACTTTACCGCAAACAAAGAAACTCAGCTGCGTACAAGTTGGAAACACTTCCACATACTTCTTTGCTTTTGACACCACCATCAACCTACCAACTGAACTCGCGGAAACATGCAACCGTCACAACCACGTAATAAATCGAAGTGAAGCCTAGGCGAGCAGCGTATAGCCTAGCGTGCAAAATGCGGGGGCCAAGACAGACAAACGCAAAAGTTGTGACCTTTTTCCTCGCCTTCATACAGACACGTTTTATAATGCCCAGAATTTACCTAGCGGTACTCTACAGCACAATTTCAATTAATTGAAAGTTTAGTGGCGTGTACTCTTCCGCAGCACCGCAACTATCGCAAAAGGAAAGGTTCATGTACGCACGAGATTTAAGGGGAGATGCGGGTCGAAAAATCGCGTTTTTTGTGAAAATTTCCACTTTTGAGATATTGCTGCTAAAATCACTTTTGATCATTCAACTATCATTTCCCCAAAGGTCATAGCTGAATTCAAACGAGAAAGTGGTAAAAGTCGATCTGCGCTAGTGAAGGTAGCTGCCGAAGTCGCGAATTCACGCATCCGACGGCTATTTTTGAAATCCGCCACTCGGCAACACGATGACGTCCGCCATCGGGGTTTGTTCGGTGGTGTAGATCAAGGCTCCTTCTAGTGTACAGGCGTCCCCCTAGTTTCGTATTTTAGTGAGGAATTTCACAAAACAGTCGTTTCCAAGTCGGTTTGCAGCCAAGCTGCAGCCGCTTCGCGCATCTCTACCGGTCACATGGTACGCTACCGAGGCCGCCATTGGCTACATCTGATCGGCCTCGCTCGCTGAGCGCTTGCGACGATCGGCACTTGCCGTGCGTTTCTACGTTTTCCGAGTTCACCATGGATAACTCGAAGAAGCGAGACTTCCGAGCACGAAAGTTTGCAAGCAAGAACAAGTACCAAGGGCGTCGACGTAAACCGAAGCGCAAAGCAGCGGTAGAAGAATGCGAGCCGCGGGCCACTAGGCCTAATCAAGGCAGCGGGGATACGGCGGCTTGCGGGAACTTTGACGAAATCGACGCCGCGATCAAGTTCATCAGCGCATCAGAAAAAAAGATTGAACAGTTCGAAAGCGAAAGAACGAAGAGTGTTTGTGGCTCTGTGAGCGGAGTATTTTGTGACATCGGCGCACTGACATCGATGGTAAGCCGTGCTGTTTGTCCAACATGCCACACCGCTGGACTCGTCGTTCGCGACACCGCAAGTAAACGTAAGGGCCTCTCTTCGTTCCTCGAGCTGCACTGTGATAACAGTGAGTGTCCTGAGTCAGTGGTTTCTGCCGCGCATAGTTCGCGGCGTGTTCTGCCGGAAAGACAGCCCACCGATGCCGGTGATGACTGGAGCTACCGAAGCGGCAGCTCGCGTGACAGCTTCGCTGTCAATGTGAAGGTAGTTGTGGCTGCGCGTGCAATAGGCATTGGGCATGAACAGCTGTCGCGTTTTTGCGCTATTCTTGGACTGCCAATACCTATGCATCATAAGACTTTTATTGCAATTGGCAAAAAGTTCATGCTGCAGCTACCAAAGCTGTGCAAGAAAACCTGGCGAAAGCGCGGATGATAACTAAAGAGAAAGTGGATGGGGCTGATGTTGCTGTCATGTATGATGGCACATGGCAAAAAAGAGGGCACAAGAGCCACAATGGCATCGGCACTGCTGTGTCTGTGGACACTGGTTTGTGCCTAGATTTTGAAGTTGCTATCGAATTACTGCCTTGCCTGTAGCCGGCACCAGGACTTGGGTGATGAGGAAGAAATATGGCAAGCATTCCACACACCTGTCTGCGAAAAAAATACAGAGTGCTCCTCTCATGCCATGGAGACTGAGGCAGCTTTGCGCATATGGGGCAGGACATCCTCATACACAACACCATTGCGCTTCACCAAGTTCCTCAGTGATGGGGACAGCAAGCTTATACCGCTGTCGCTGAGGCCAAGGTATATGGTGAAGCTGTTGTGGACAAGGAGGAGTGCACAAACCATGTGGCCAAGCGTCTAGGCACTGCACTTCGGAAACTGCCAACAAGACTTCCACGAGGGGAAAAGCTGACAGATGGCACAATTCAGAAGCTGCAGAACTATTACCGTATTGCAATCACAAACAACAGAGGTGATATTCTGAAAATGCATCGTGCCATCTGGGCCCTCATATTCCCTTCATCATCGAGCAACAGCAGCAGGCAGCCACCGATACTGTCCAGAAGGGGCGACTTCCTGGTGCAAGCATAGGCGAGCTGAAGCGCTTGGGGAGGCCCACCCGACCACACACCAATCTTGACCAAGGCTCAAGGATTGGCTGTGCTTCCCATTTACAAGCGGCTCACAGATGAAAAGTTGCTGGTGCGTTGTATCCAAGGGAAGACCCAAAACGCTGCAGAATCTTTGAACAGCAAAATCTGGTTGTTGTGTCCGAAGACTAAGTTTGCCTCCCGGACAACAGTGGAAACTGCAGCTGCTATGGCCGTGTTGTGGTTCAATAAAGGACATTCAAGCTTTGAACACGTGCTAGAGGAGCTTGGTGTAGTCCCACCGGATCAACTGATCACCCTGGGCCAATCCCGCGACCAGAGGAGAATCGAAAGAATGTCTGCGTGTGAAACAGCCCGAGGCAAGGGCCCATCGGCGGAACGTGGCAAAAGAAAGCGCGCCTTGATGACTCCCTTCTCAAGCGGCGAGAAGGATCCACATATGGAGCAGGACAATTTTAGGTGCTCTAGCTGTGTCCCTTCTATGATATCACCAAGTGTTTGTGCAAATCGCACTGTGTAATCATGAGTAAACATATTTACAACTTTCAAATGCATTTTTCCTCGATTTCCATTTTGAGGTAATTCTCTCATCTTGTGCACAATCTTTTTAGGCATAAAATAGTCCTATCTTGATGAAATTTTGCACAGAGCTTAATCAGCCACTCTAGAATACAGTATCTACTTTAGGTTGCATTATACATCACAGATTTTTTGTTACACAACTTGATACACTGCTAGAGAGATGTAAAATATGCATTTAGTACTTTTAATTTTTTTTTTAATGTAGCAAATAAATTTTCTGTTTGAGGTACTTTTCTGTATTGTACTGCTCAAGTGCAGCAGAATGAGCCATTTTGCAATTCTGTGTGAAAATTTTTAGTAAGCTTTATTATGTGCACAAAAACACTATATTTTGATATCAAAGTTGTAGTAACTCCGGAACTACTATAGCTATCAAACAAATAATTGCAGTTATGAAATCAGCACTGCAAGCTTTACTAACACCTAAAATTTCAAGGAGCTGGGTTATGAAATAAAAAAAAACCTTTTTCGAGTAGCATCTCCTCTTAAAAAAAAGCATCTGCTGTGGCAGCCACTTTTCACACGATTCAAGATAGCATTCGTACAACCAGGGGATTAGGTAAAATTAGAGAGTCTCCGAACATTCGGGAGAGTTGGCAGGTACGAATAAGGCACCTCATAGCGAGTTCCCTTCGAACTACTCTCAATGAGTGAAAAGAAAATTATCCTGAGAAAAAAAAAAAAGCTGCAACACAAGGCAAGCAGCTTGCGGAAATTGATGTTGAGCAAAGGCCAGAATTTATTCACAGTGATGTTACCGATAAGAACGTTGACAACACTGTGTACGAAGTTCTTTATTCTGAGGATGCTTGCGCAGCTGTAGCAAGCTAAACATGCATGAAAACCCTGCAGAAATTGGAATGTGGGATGTGCAAAGATGATTTAGAAAAACTATGGCTCTGGTATATGCGATTGGTGCCTTTCATGCTATCAGTTGCCTTAAGTGCATTTGAGGAAGCAGCCAAAAGCAAAAGTTTGGCAATGTTTGAATTGCAAATGAGTTATTGTCTCCGAGCTTTTTTGTACCTTTTTTATTTTTATGAGTAAGTGCTCAATAAATGTATCATATCCCATGCCGTATCATATTCGTGGCTGCTTCCTAAGAAATATCACAGGTACGATTGCAGCTAGCCATACCTTAAGGAGCCTTGCCCTCAAAGATTGCCCATGTGCTCATGAGATTTGAAGAGCTCTTTGGTCGGGCTCAACTCCAACTGCACTCTAAAGCACGTGAAGTTATTGGCCGGCAGGACAGAAATAGAAAGATCTGCTACTGCCCAGCTGCATTTTTCCACAAGGGTCATTTCTCTCCATGGTCCCTGGGATAAAGCCAATTCTACCGAGCACCCCTGTTCTGTACAGTATACAAGCTTTCGTTTCGAGAATTGTGTGAAGTGCTCGCTGGAAACGGCGGCAACATCACATCACTTGAGCTGCACACTTCTGTGAACCTTTCCGATGACACCAGACGCAACTTGGCTTTGTACCTGGCGTCTACATGCAGACTGCGAGGCTGGAGCGGAATAGCGCCAGTTTTGGGCCTGCGAGCGATGCTCGTGCTCGACGCGTTCAGGTGCGATCTTAACCAGCGGATCAAGAACAAGCTCGCTGCGTGCAATACAGACCTTGTAGTCATACCTGGCAGCATGACGTCACAACTTCAACCGCTGGATGTCTGCCTGAACAAGCCCTTGAAGGACAGATGCGAGCGCTTTACACCGACTGGCTGATCAATGAACGACATGATTTCACGCCAGGCAACAGGATGAAGCGCGCTTCTCTGCAAGACTTCGTTGCGTGGGTGAAGGACGCGTGGTGTGCAATACGATCAGCCATGATGATCAAGGCATTCAAGAAATGTGGCATCTCGAATGCCATGGACGGTACGGAGGATGAGAGCTTTGGGCTGTTGACAGCGATAAGGAGTTGTTTGGAGGATGAGATGCTTTGGGCTGTTGACAGCGTTAAGGAGACAGCGATGAGGACTGACCTATTACGCAACTCGTAACGCCGCTGTTATGGTCACAGTTTTCAGCTACAGGGCTGGCTGTTTGACTGTGTTTTATCTTTTGAACTTCAGTGCATCAAAACCCAAATACTTGTTCTCAATGTGCTAAAGATGACTCCTACGGACTTTTTTTTTCTCTCCCGTCACAGAAAACGAGTGCGCGTTACAATCGATGTCCTACTTTTTTTTTTTCATCGCGGAAATCGGGTGCGTGTTACAATCGAGGGCGCCGTAGAATTAAGTAAATACGGTACCGGCAGTTGAGTCACGTGACTGCAGCCAGACACGAACTGCCGGTAGAATCCCGTGCAGCCTGCTCTGCTAGCACCATAGTCAGTTCCCAAAAGAAAAACTGTCGGCACAGGTTGTCTTATCATACCTCGCGACGAACGCACACAGCCCGAGTCACAATCGAGAAGCGTAGCTTACCTTTGGGGGTTGTCGCACTGGACTGGACGGTCCGTGGCTCCTTCACCCACGTGAACAGCACAGTGTCAGTCACAAACTCAGCACCTGGGACGAAGCTTGGCGAGCTTGCACCGCCCCATGGTGCCGTTGTCAGATAGGAAGAAGACGCGGCGCGAAAGCGCTTTGTCCCAAAGTCACACTTAACTCATCAACCCATCATCCTACGTCTGTCCCGGCACTGCCTCCCCCCCCAGGGTCGTGTGTGGGGGGGGCGTTTTGTTTCGGGCAGACGGCCATGCCCTGTCAAGGGGGCCACCGTTCAGCGCCAGGCGCCAAACAGACGCGGCCTGCCTCCCGAGGTACAGGCCAGGCCCGACAAAGGGACTACCTTTGTCCCTTTTCTTCGATTAATGGAGGTATTGCTCGCCGGTATCCAGTTTAATTGTGATTAGCGCGTAATGAGACGTGTTGTCATTTCATTCTTATGTTTATATTGTCATTATGTTGTATTATTTTTATTGTCATTATTATGTTTGTTATGTCATCTTATTCTTATTGTTGTATACTAAGCTCTTGAGCTTAGCAACAATACACAATCATTATTTGGAATTTTGGTAGTTTGTGCTTATTGTGGGTGGGGCCCTGTAAGCGACGGTGGCTCGTCGGCGGGGTCCCATTTACAGGTATGCGCAAGTCAGTTACAAAACAGCAGGCCAGTTACAAAACATTTCTGAACGGAAAGCCAGTCTCTGAAGGACTTGTGAGAACTGTATTGCAGGCAGAGGAAGCCCTTCTTCAAGCATCTAAATTTCTGAAATGTCCAGGTGCACTCAGCACTTCGTCTATCACCGAAGAGGATTTAACGACGAAGCTGCTGGGCCAGACAACTGTGTTAGACGGCTCATTCTACAACAAGAAGTGCGCAGGAACGACGGCTGCGGAAGGTAACCTGGAATCAAAGTCGCATGCAAAGTAGTGTTCTTTTGAATGCATCAACCGTTGCACGCTTCCCGAAATGTGTATGCTTTATGTAGCTTAATAGATGATTTAATTTCAGCACAAATATTGATAGAAAAATATTTGCGTTCACCTTTTGTACAGCCTCGTAACATGGTCAGCAACATGTAAATCAGGCCGACCCCTGCAATACGTACATGCTAACATAGTTTTTACTGCATACTTATGCAATGGGATGGCTACCCATCACTCTAAAGGGACTTATTTGTGATGGAAGAGCAGTACTTACTTGCTTCGATGCATCTAGGATACTACATGTCTTGCTGTTATAGAGCCTGCATGCAACTTGATGGTCTAGTCTAGGTTTAGCTGCATTGCGTATGGAACGATATCCTGCTTTGTAATGACCGTAACCCCATACATAAAAATTTAGATGTTCTAGATATGCATGGTGACAAGGGATTTTTGGCCATTTCTCTAAGGTTGTCCACTGCAAAAGAGGGTAATTTGCGACACGTTGCTTTTTTGTTGTTTAGGAAGGAGCACCATGCCTACCATGTCGCTACCTACGAAAGTCCCTGCTGACACGACTATCTCGTCTTAGGAATCGTCGTCACAAACAAGCCATCACAGCAGCGCAAAAGCTCACATGCGCATTACAAAGGCAAAGAGCTTGTGTAAGAAACTGTTGAGCTTACATGGCCAAATAGAAAGAATGAAGGCTCAAAATGCCAAAATAAAAATGGAAGCGCTAGAAGAGAAGAGAGCCATGCTACCAGAAAAGCAGCAAGAGAGCGTGCGTCACTTCTTTGCAGCCTCAAAACGCAGAGTACAAGAGGCATGCAGTTTACGAAGGAATGAATGCTTGAATGCATACTCATGAAGATGAAGAGCCCCAAGCTTTATAGGCATATCAGGAAACAAATATCCTTGTACTTCCCAGCAACACTACACTAAAGAAGTAAACAGCG
>NW_023609207.1:0-23896 GCF_013339725.1 Rhipicephalus microplus
ATTGCACTAGCTAATTGCGCCACGGAGACAGTCCTGCTCCACTCTCACCACCATCAGAAAATATCTTCAAAGCTATCAGCGCAAAGAAAAAAGCAACACACCAATCCCGGGAGGGCTCAAACCTCCAACCTTTCGTATAACTGCCGATCGCGCCAGCCAATTGCGCCACGGAGACAGTACTGCTCCACTCTCACCACCAACAGAACATATCTTCAAAGCTATCAGCACAAAGAAAAAAGGAAAACACTACTCCCAGGAGGGCTCGAACCTCCAACCTTTCGGTCAACAGCCAATCGCGCTAGCCAATTGCGCCACGGAGACAGTCCTGCTCCACTCTCAACACAATCAGAGCATATCTTCAAAGCTATCAGCCCAAAGAAAAAGAAGCAAACCACCACTCCCGGGAGGGCTCGAACCTCCAACCTTTCAGTTAACAGCCGATCGCGCTAGCCAATTGCGCCATGGAGACAGTCGTGCTTCACGCTCACCACCGTCAGAAAATTTCTTCAGAGCTATCAGCGCAGAGAAAAAAGCAACACACCACTCCCGGGAGGGCTCGAACCTCCAATCTTTCGGTTAACAGCCATCGCGCTAGCTAAAAACGCCACGGAGACAGTCGTGCTCCACTCTCACCACCATCAGAACACATCTTCAAAGCTATCAGCGCAAAGACAAAAGCAACACACCACTCCCGGGAGGGCTCGAACCTCTAACCTTTCGGTTAACAGCCGATCGCGCAAGCAAATTGCGCCACGGAGACAGTCCTGCTACACTCTCACCACCATTAGAACATATCTTCAAAGCTATCAGCCCAAAAAAAAGAAGCAATACACCACTCTCGAGAGGACTCGAGCCTCCAACCTTTCGGTTAACAGCCGATCGCGCTAGCCGATCGCGCCACGGAGACAGTCGTGCTCCACTCTCACCACCATCAGAACATTTCTTCAGAGCTATCAGCCCAAAGCAAAAAAAGCAACACACTACTCCCGGGAGGGCTCGAACCTCCAACCTTTCCGTTAACAGCTGATCGCGCTAGGCAGTTGCGCCACGGAGACAGTCGTGCTCCACTGTCACCACCGTCAGAACATTTCTTCAGAGCTATCAGCCCAAAGGAAAATAAGCGCCGCACCACCACCGTGTGGGCTCGAACCTCCAACCTTTCGGTTAACAGCCGATCGCGCTAGCCAATTGTGCCACAGAGGGAGTCGTGCTCTACTCTCACCACCAACAGAAAATAAATTTAAAGCTATCAGCCCAAAGAAAAAAAAGTGCCGCACCACCACCGGTGGGCTCGAACCTCCAACCTTTCGGTTAACAGCCGATCGCGCTAGCCAATTGCGCCACGGAGACAGTCCTGCTCCACTCTCACCCCTATCAGAACATATCTTCAAACCTATCAGCCCAAAGAAAAAAAAGCGCCGCACCACCACCGGGTGGGCTCGAAACTCCAAGCTTTCGGTTAAAAGCTGATCGAGCTAGCCAATAGCGCCACGGAGACAGTCCTGCTCAACTCTCACCACCATCAGAACATATCTTCAAAGCTATCAGCCAAAGAAAAAAAAGCGCCGCCACACCCCCGGGTGGGATCGAACCTCCAACCTTTCGCTTAACAGCCGATCGCGCTAGCCAATTGCGCCACGGAGACAGTCCTGCTCCACTCTCACCACCATCTGAACACATCTTCAAAGCTATCAGCCCATAGAAAAAAAGCCCGCACCACCACCCGGTGGGCTCGAACCTCCAACCTTTCGGTTAACGGCCGAACGCGCTAGCCAATTGCGCCACGGAGACAGTCCTGCTTCACTCTCACAACCATCAGAACATATCTTCAAAGCTATCAGCCAAAAGAAAAAAAAGCAACACACCACTCCCGGGAGGGCTCGAGCCTCCAACCTTTCGGTTAACAGCCGATCGCGCTAGCCCATTGCGCCACGGAGACAATCGTGCTCCACTCTCTCCACCATCAGAACATATCTTCAAAGCTATCAGCGCAAAGAAAAAAGCAACACACCACTCCCAGGAGGGCTCGAACCTCCTACCTTTCGGTCAACAGCCGATCGCGCTAGCCAATTGCGCCACGGAGAACATATCTTCGTGGCGCAATTGCCAATTGCGCCACGAAGATATGTTCGTGATCAGCCCAAAGGAAAAAAAGCGCTGCCCCACCACCGGGTGGGCTCGAACCTCCAACCTTTCGGTTAACAGCCGATCGCGCTAGCCAATTGCGCCAAGGAGAGAGTCGTGCTCCACTTTTACCACCAACAGAACATATCTTCAAAGCTATCAGCGCAAAGAAAAAAGCAACACACCACTCCCGGGAGGGCTCAAACCTCCAACCTTTCGGTTAACAGCCGATCGCGCTAGCCAATTGCGCCATGGAGAATGTCCTGCTCTACTCTCACCACCATCAGAACATATCTTCAAAGCTATCAGCGCAAAGAAAAAAGCAACACACCACTCCCGGGAGGGCTCGAACCTCAAACCTTTCGGTTAACAGCCGATCGTGCTAGCCAATGGCGCCACGGAGACAGTCCTGCTCCACTCTCACCACCATCCGAACATATCTTCAAAGCTATCAGCCCAATAAAAAAAAGCGCCGCACCACCACCGGTTGGGCTCGAACCTCCAACCTTTCGGTTAACAGCCGATCGCGTTAGCCAATTGCGCCAAGGAGACAGTCCTGCTCCACTCTCACCACCAACAGAACATATCTTCCAAGCTATCAGCGCAAAGATAAAAGCCACACACCATTTCCGGGAGGGTTCGAACCTCCGACTATTCGGTTAATAGCCGATCGCGCTGGCCAATTGCGCCTCGAGGACATTCCTGCTCCACTCTCACCACCGTCAGAATATTTCTTCAGAGCTATCAGCCCAATAAAAAAAGAGCGCCGCACCACCACCGGGTGGGCTCGAACCTCCAACCTTTCGTTTACCGGCCGAACGCGCTAGCCAATTGCGCCATGGAGACAGTCTTGCTCCACTCTCACCACCATCAGAACATGTCTTCAAAGCTATCAGCCCAAAGAAAAAAAAGCAACACACCACTCCCGGGAGGGCTCGAACCTGCAACTTTTCGGTTAACAGCCGATCGCGCTAGCCAATTGCGCCAAGGAGACAGGCGTACTCCACTCTCACCACCGTCAGAACATTTCTTCAGAGCTATCAGCCGAAACAAAAAAAAGCACCGCACCACCACCGCGTGGGCTCGAACCTCCAACCTTTCGGTTAACAGCCGATCGAGCTAGCCAATTGCGCCATGGAGACAGTCCTGCTCCACTCTCACCCCCATCAGAACATATCTTCAAAGCTATCAGCCCAAAAAAAAGCGACACACCACACCCGGGAGGGCTCGAAACTCCAGGTTTTTGGTCAACAGCCGAACGTGGTAGCCAATTGCGCCACGGAGACAGTTGCGCTCCCCTCTCACCACCATCAGAACATATCTTCAAAGCTATCAGCGCAAAGGAAAAAGCAACACACCACTCTCGGGAGGGCTCGAACCTCAAACCTTTCGGTTAAAAGCCCATCGTACTAGCCAATGGCGCCACGGAGACAGTCCTGCTCCACTCTCACCACCATCACAACATATCTTCAAAGCTATCAGCCCAATCAAAAAAAAGCGCCGCACCACCATCGGTTGGGCTCGAACCTCCAACCTTTCGGTTAACAGCCGATCGCGTTAGCCAATTGCGCCACGGAGACAGTCCTGCTCCACTCTCACCACCAACAGAACATATCTTCCAAGCTATCAGCCCAATAAAAAAAGAGCGCCGCACCACCACCGGGTGGGCTCGAACTTCCAACCTTTCGGTTAAGAGCCGATCGCGCTAGCCAATTGCGCCACGGAGACAGTCCTGCTCCACTCTCACCACCATCAGAACAAATCTTCAAAGCTATCAGCGCAAAGAAAAAAGCAACGCACCAATCCAGGGAGGGCTCGAACCTCCAACCTTTCGGTTAACAGCCGATCGCGCTAGCCAATTGCGCCACGGAGACAGTCCTGCTCAACTCTCACCACCATGAGAACATATCTTTAAAGCTATCAGCGCAAAGAAAAAAGCAACACACCAATCCCGAGAGGACTCGAACCTTTCGGTTAACAGCCGATCGCGCCAGCCAGTTGCGCCACAGTGACAGTCGCGTTCCACTTTCACCACCATCAGAACATATCTTCAAAGCTATCAGCCGAAACAAAAAAAAGCACCGCACCACCACCGCGTGGGCTCGAACCTCCAACCTTTCGGTTAAAAGCCGATCGCGCTAGCCAATCGCGCCACGGAGACAGTCCTGCTCCACTCTCACCACCATCAGAACATATCTTCAAAGCTCTCAGCGCAAAGAAAAAAGCAACACACCAATCCCGGGAGGGCTCGAACCTCCAACCTTTCGGTTAACAGTCGATCGCGCTAGGCAATTGCGCCACGGAGACAGTCCTGCTCAACTCTCACCACCATGAGAACATATCTTCAAAGCTATCAGAGCAAAGAAAAAAGCAACACACCAATCCCGAGAGGACTCGAACCTTTCGGTTAACAGCCGATCGCGCCAGCCAATTGCGCCACAGTGACAGTCGTGCTCCCCACTCACCCCCGTCAGAACATTTCTTCAGAGCTATCAGCGCAAAGAAAAAAGTGACACACCACTCCCGGGAGGACTCGAAACTCCAATTTTTCGTTTGACAGCCGAACGTGCTAGCCAATTGCGCCACGGAGACAGTCCTGCTCCACTCTCACCACCATCAGAACATATCTCCAAAGCTAACAGCGCAAAGAAAAAAAGCAACACACCACTCCCGGGAGAGCTCGAACCTCCAACCTTTCGGTTAACAGCCGATCGCGCTAGCCAATGGCGCCACGGAGACAGTCCTGCTCCACTCTCACCACTATCAGAACATATCTTCCAAGCTATTAGCGCAAAGAGAAAAGCAACACACCATTTCCGGGAAGGCTCGAACCTCCGACTATTCGGTTAATAGCCGATCGCGCTGGCCAATCGCGCCATGAGGACATTCCTGCTCCACTCTCACCACCGTCAGAACATTTCTTCAGAGCTATCAGCCCAATAAAAAAATAGCGCCGCACCACCACCGGGTGGGCTCGAACCTCCAACTTTTTGTTTAACGGCCGAACGCGCTAGCCAATTGCGCCACGGAGACAGTCCTGCTCCACTCTCACTACCATCAGAACGTGTCTTCAAAGCTATCAGCCCAAAAAAAGCGACACACCACACACGGGAGGGCTCGAAACTCCAGGTTTTTGGTCAACAGCCGAACGTGCTAGCCAATTGCGCCACGGAGACAGTCGCGCTCCACTCTCACCACCATCAGAACATATCTTCAAAGCTATCAGCCGAAACAAAAAAAAGCACCGCACCACCACCGCGTGGGCTCGAACCTTCAACCTTTCGGTTAAAAGCCAATCGCGCTAGCCAATTGCGCCACGGAGACAGTCCTGCTCCACTCTCACCAACATCAGAACATATCTTCAAAGCTATCAGCGCAAAGAAAAAAGCAACACACCAATCCCGAGAGGGCTCGAACCTCCAACCTTTCGGTTAACAGCCGATCGCGCTAGCCAATTGCGCCACGGAGACAGTCCTGCTCAACTCTCACCACCATGAAAACATATCTTCAAAGCTATCAGCGCAAAGAAAAAAGCAACACACCAATCCCGAGAGGACTCGAACCTTTCGGTTAACAGCCGATCGCGCCAGCCAATTGCGCCACAGTGACAGTCGTGCTCCCCTCTCACCCCCGTCAGAACATTTCTTCAGAGCAATCAGCGCAAAGAAAAAAGTGACACACCACTCCCGGGAGGACTCGAAACTCCAACCTTTCGGTTAACAGCCGATCGCGCTAGCCAATTGCGCCACGGAGACAGTCCTGCTCCCCTCTCACCACCATCAGAACATATCTTCAAAGCTATCAGCGCAAAGAAAAAAGCAACACACCAATCCCGGGAGCGCTCGAACCTCCAACCTTTCGGTTAACAGCCGATCGCGCTAGCCAATTGCGCCACGGAGACAGTCCTGCTCAACACTCACCACCATGAGAACATATCTTCAAAGCTATCAGTGCAAAGAAAAAAGTAACATACCAATCCCGAGAGGACTCGAACCTCGAACCTTTCGGTTAACAGCGGATCGCGCCAGCCAATTGCGCCACAGAGAGAGTCGTGCTCTACTCTCACCCCCGTCAGAACATTTCTTCAGAGCTATCAGCGCAAAGAAAAAAGTGACACACCACTCCCGGGAGGGCTCGAACCTCGAACCTTTCGTTTAACAGCCGATCGCGCTAGCCAATGGCGCCACGGAGACAGTCCTGCTCCAATCTCACCGCCATCAGAACATATCTTGAAAGCTATCAGCGCAAAGATAAAAGCAACACACCACTCCCGGGAGGGCTCGAACCTCCAACCTTTCGGTTAACAGCCGATCGCGCTAGCCGATTGCGCCACGGAGACAGGCGTGCTTCACTCTCACCACCGTCAGAACATTTCTTCAGAGCTATCAGCCCAAAGGAAAAAAAAGCGCTGCCCCACCACTGGGTGGGCTCGAACCTCCAACCTTTTGGTTAACAGCCGATCGCGCTAGCCAATTGCGCCACGGAGAGAGTCGCGCTAAACTCTCACCACCAACAGAACATATCTTCAAAGCTATCAGCGCAAAGAAAAAAGCAACACACCACTCCCGGGATGGCTCGAACCTCCAACCTTTCGGTTAACAGCCGATCGCGCTAGCCAATCGCGCCACGGAGACAGGCGTGCTCCACTCTGACCACCGCCAGAACATTTCTTCAGAGCTATCAGCCCAAAGGAAAAAAAGCGCTGCCTCACCACTGGGTGGGCTCGAACCTCCAACCTTTTGGTTAACAGCCGATCGCGCTAGCCAATCGCGCCACGGAGAGAGTCGTGCTCCACCCTCACCACCAACAGCACATACCTTCAAAGCTATCAGCGCAAAGAAAAAAGCAACACGCCACTCCCGGGAGGGCTCAAACCTCCAACCTTTTGGTTAACAGCCGATTGCGCTAGCCAATTGCGCCATGGAGACAGTCCTGCTCCACTCTCACCACCGTCAGAACATAACTTCAAAGCTATCAGCCCAAAGAAAAAAAAGCAACACACCACTCCCGGGAGGGCTCGAACCTCCAACCTTTCGGTTAACAGCCGATCGCGCTAGCCAATCGCGCCACGGAGACAGTCCTGATCCACTCTCAGTACCATCAGAACATATCTTCAAAGCTATCAGCGCAAAGAAAAAAGCAACACACCACTTCCCGGAGGGCTCCAACCTCAAACCCTTCGGTTAACAGCCGATCGTGCTAGCCAATGGCGCCACGGAGACAGTCCTGCTCCACTCTCACCACCATCAGAACATATCTTAAAAGCTATCAGCCCAATAAAAAAAAGCGCCGCACCACCACCGGTTGGCCTCGAACCTCCAACCTTTTGGTTAACAGCCGATCGCGTTAGCCGATTGCGCCACGGAGACAGTCGTGCTCCACTCTCACCACCATCAGAACATATCTTCAAAGCTATCAGCCGAAACAAAAAAAGCACGGCACCACCACCGCGTGGGCTCGAAACTCCAATTTTTCGGTTGACAGCCGAACGTGCTAGCCAATTGCGCCACGGAGACAGTCCTGCTCCACTCTCACCACCATCAGAACATATCTTCACAGCTATCAGCGCAAAGAAAAAAGCAACACACCAATCCCGGGAGGGCTCGAACCTCCAACCTTTCGGTTAACAGCCGATCGCGCTAGCCAATTGCGCCACGGAGACAGTCCTGCTCAACTCTCACTACCATGAGAACATATCTTCAAAGCTATCAGCGCAAAAAACAAGCAACATACAATCCCGAGAGGACTCCAACCTAGAAGCTTTCGGTTAACAGCCGATCGCGCCAGCCAATTGCGCCACAGAGAGAGTCGTGCTCTACTCTCACCCCCGTCAGAACATTTCTTCAGAGCTATCAGCGCAAAGAAAAAAGTGACACACCACTCCCGGGAGGGCTCGAAAGTCCACTTTTTCTGTTGACAGCCGAACGTGCTAGCCAATTGCGCCACGGAGACAGTCCTGCTCCACACTCACCACCATCAGGACATATCTTCAAAGCTATCAGCGCAAAGAAATAAAGCAACACACCACTCCCGGGAGAGCTCGAACCTCCAGCCTTTCGGTTAACAGCCGATCACGCTAGCCAATGGCGCCACGGAGACAGTCCTGCTCCACTCTCACCGCCAACAGAACATATCTTGAAAGCTATCAGCCCAATAAAAAAAGCGCCGCAACACCACCGGGTGGGCTCGAACCTCCAACCTTTCGATTAACAGCCGATCGCGCTAACAAATTGCGCCAAGGAGACAGTCCTGCTCCACTCTCACCACCAACAGAACATATCTTCAAAGCTATTAGCGCAAAGATGAAAGCAACACACCACTCCTGGGAGGGCTCGAACCTCCAACCTTTCGGTTAACAGCCGATCGCGCTAGCCGATTGCGTCACGGAAACAGGCGTGCTCCACTCTCACCACCAACAGAACATATCTTCAAAGCTATCAGCGCAAAGAAAAAAGCAACACACCACTCCCGGGAGGGCTCGAACCTCCAACCTTTCGGTTAACAGCCGATCGCGCTAGCCAATCGCGCCACGGAGACAGTCCTGCTCCACTCTCACCACCGTCAGAACATATCTTCAAAGCTATCAGCGCAAAGAAAAAAGCAACACACCACTCCCGGGAGGGCTCGAACCTCAAACCTTTCGGTTAACAGCCGATCGTGCTAGCCAATGGCGCCACAGAGACAGTCCTGCTCCACTCTCACCACCATCAGAACATATCTTCAAAGCTATGAGCCCAATAAAAAAGAAGCGACGCACCACCACCGGTCAGGCTCGAACCTCAAACCTTTCGGTTAACAGCCGATCGTGCTAGCCAATGGCGCCACGGAGACAGTCCTGCTCCACTCTCACCACCATCAGAACATATCTTCAAAGCTATCAGCGCAAAGAAAAAAGCAACACACCACTCCCGGGAGGGCTCGAACCTCCAACCTTTCGGTTAACAGCTGATCGCGCTAGCCAATCGCGCCACGGAGACAGTCCTGCTCCACTCTCACCACCGTCAGAACATATCTTCAAAGCTATCAGCGCAAAGAAAAAAGCAACACACCACTCCCGGGAGGGCTCGAACCTCAAACCTTTCGGTTAACAGCCGATCGTGCTAGCCAATGGCGCCACAGAGACAGTCCTGCTCCACTCTCACCACCATCAGAACATATCTTCAAAGCTATGAGCCCAATAAAAAAGAAGCGACGCACCACCACCGGTTAGGCTCGAACCTCAAACCTTGCGGTTAACAGCCGATCGTGCTAGCCAATGGCGCCACGGAGACAGTCCTGCTCCACTCTCACCACCATCAGAACATATCTTCAAAGCTATCAGCCCAATAAAAAAAAAGCGCCGCACCACCACCGGTTGGGCTCGAACCTCCAACCTTTCGGTTAACAGCCGATCGCGTTAGCCAATTGCGCCACGGAGACAGTCCTGCTCCACTCTCACCACCAACAGAACATATCTTCAAAGCTATCAGCGCAAAGATAAAAGCAACACACCACTCCCGGGAGAGCTCGAACCTCCAACCTTTCGGTTAATAGCCGATCGCGCTGGCCAATCGCGCCACGGGGACATTCCTGCTCCACTCTCACCACCATCCGAACATATTTTGAAAGCTATCAGCCCATAAAAAAAGCCCGCACCACCACCGGGTGGGCTTGAACCTCCAACCTTTCGGTTAACGGCCGAAGGCGCTAGCCAATCGCGCCACGGAGACAGTCCTGCTCCACTCTCACCACCATCAGAACATGTCTTCAAAGCTATCAGCCCAAAAAAAAGCAACACACGACTCACAGGAGAGCTCGAACCCCCAACCTTTCGTTTAACAGCCGATCGCGCTAGCCAATTTCACCACAGAGACAGCCTTGCTCCACTCTCACCACCGCCAGAACATTTCTTCAGAGCTATAAGCCCAAAGGAAAAAAAAGCGCCGCACCACCACCGCGTGGGCTCGAACCTCCAACCTTTCGGTTAACAGCCGATCGCGATAGCCAATTGCGCCACGGAGACAGTCCTGCTCCACTCTCACCACCATCAGAACATATCTTCAAAGCTATCAGCGCAAAGAAAAAAGCAACAACCCATCCCGGGAGGGCTCGAACCCCCAACCTTTCAGTTAACAGCCGATCGCGCTAGCCAATTGCGCCACGGAGACAGTCCTGCTCAACTCTCACCACCATGAGAACATATCTTCAAAGCTATCAGCGCAAAGAAAATAGCAACACACCAATCCCGAGAGGACTCGAACCTCGAACCTTTCGGTTAACAGCCAATCGCGCCAGCCACTTGCGCCACAGAGACAGTCGTGCTCCCCTCTCACCCCCGTCACAACATTTCTTCAGAGCTATCAGCGCCAAGAAATAAGTGACACACCACTCCCGGGAGGGCTCGAAACTCCAATTTTTCGGTTGACAGCCGAACGTGCTAGCCAATTGCGCCACGGAGACAGTCCTGCTCCACTCTCACCACCATCAGAACATATCTTCACAGCTATCAGCGCAAAGAAAAAAGCAACACATCACTCCCGGGAGAGCTCGAACCTCCAACCTCTCGGTTAACAGCCGATCGCGCTAGCCAATGGCGCCACGGAGACAGTCCTGCCCCACTCTCACCACCATCAGAACATATTTTCAAAGCTATCAGCCCATAGAAAAAAAGCCCGCACCACCACCGGGTGGGCTTGAACCTCCAATCTTTCGGTTAACGGCCGAACGCGCTAGCCAATCGCGCCACGGAGACAGTCCTGCTCCACTCTCAACACCATCAGAACATGTCTTCAGAGCTATCAGCCCAAAGAAAAAAAAGCAACACACCACTCCTTGGAGGGCTCGAACCTCCAACCTTTTGGTTAACAGCCGATCGCACTAGCCAATTGCGCCACGGAGACAGCCTTGCTCCACTCTCACCACCGTCAGAACATTTCTTCAGAGCTATCAGCCCAAAAGAAAAAAAAGCGCCGCACCACCACCGGGTGGGCTCGAACCTGCAATCTTTTCGTTAACTACCGATCGCACTAGCCAATTGCGCCATGAAGACAGTCCTGCTCCACTCTCACCACCATCAGAGCATATCTTCAAAGCTATCAGCACAAAGAAAAAAGCAACACACCACTCCCGGGAGGGCTCGAACCTCCAACCTTTCGGTTAACAGCCGATCGCGCTAGCCAATCGCGCCACGGAGACAGGCGTGCTCCACTCTCACCACCGTCGTAACATTTCTTCAGAGCTATCAGCCCAAAGGAAAAAAAGCGCTGCCTCACCACTGGGTGGGCTCGAACGTCAAACCTTTCGGTTAACAGCCTATCGTGCTAGCCAATGGCGCCACGGAGACAGTGCTGCTCCACTCTCACCACCATCAGAACATATCTTCAAAGCTATCAGCCCAATAAGAAAGAAGCGACGCACCACCACCGGTTGGGCTCGAACCTCAAACCTTTCGGTTAACAGCCGATCGTGCTAGCCAATGGCGCCACGGAGACAGTCCTGCTCCACTCTAACCACCATCAGAACATATCTTCAAAGCTATCAGCCCAATAAAAAAAAGCGCCGCACCACCACCGATTGGGCTCGAACCTCCAACCTTTCGGTTAACAGCCGATCGCGTTAGCCAATTGCGCCACGGAGACAGTGTTGCACCACTATCACCAACAACAGAACATATCTTCAAAGCTATCAGCGCAAAGAAAAAAGCAACACACTACTCCTGGGAGGGCTCAAACCTCCAATTTTTCGGTTAAGAGCCGAACGTGGTACCCAATTGCGCCACGGAGACAGTCGTGCTCCTCTCTCACCACCATCAGGACATTTCTTCAGAGCTATCAGCCCAAGGAAAACAAGCGCCGCACCACCACCGGGTGGGCTCGAACCTCCAACCTTTCGGTCAACTGCAGATCGCGCTAGCCAATTGCGCCACGGAGACAGTCCTCCTCCACTCTCACACCATCAGAACATATCATCAAATCTATCAGCCGAAACAAAAAAGCACCGCACCACCACCACATGGGCTCGAACCTCCAACCTTTCGGTTAACAGCCGATCGCGCTAGCCAATATCGCCATGGAGACAGTCCTGCTCCACTCTCACCCCCATCAGAACATATCTTCAAAGCTATCACCCCAAAAAAAAGCGACACACCACACCCAGGAGGGCTCGAAACTCCAGGTTTTTGGTCAGCAGCCGAACGTGCTAGCCAATTGCGCCACGGAGACAGTCGCGCTCTACTCTCACCACCATCAGAACATTTCTTCAGAGCTATCAGCCCAAAAGAAAAAAAGCGCCGCACCACCACCGGGTGGGCTTGAACCTGCAATCTTTTCGTTAACTACCGATCGCACTAGCCGATTGCGCCATGAAGACAGTCCTGCTCCACTCTCACCACCATCAGAGCATATCTTCAAAGCTATCAGCACAAAGAAAAAAGCAAAACACCACTCCCGGGAGGGCTCGAACCTCCAACCTTTCGGTTAACAGCCGATCGCGCTAGCCAATCGCGCCACGGAGACAGGCGTGCTCCACTCTCACCACCGTCGTAACATTTCTTCAGAGCTATCAGCGCAAAGAAAAAAGCAACACACCAATCCCGAGAGGACTCGAACCTCGAACCTTTCGGTTAACAGCCAATCGCGCCAGCCAATTGCGCCACAGAGACAGTCGTGCTCCCCTCTCACCCCCGTCAGAAATGTCTTCAGAGCTATCAGCGCAAAGAAAAAAGTGACACACCACTCCCGGGAGGGCTCGAAACTCCAATTTTTCGGTTCACAACCGAACTTGCTAGCCAATTGCGCCACGGAGACAGTCCTGCTTCACTCTCACCACCAACAGAACATATCTTCACAGCTATCAGCGCAAAGAAAAAAAGCAACACACCACTCCCGGGAGAGCTCGAACCTCCAACCTCTCGGTTAACTGCCGATCGCGCTAGCCAATTGCACCATGGAGACAGTCCTGCTCAACTCTCACAACCATCAGAGCATGTCTTCAAAACTATCAGCCGAAACAAAAAAAGCACCGCACCACGACCGCATGGGCTCGAACCTCCAACCTTTCGGTTAACAACCGATCGCGCTAGCCAATATCGCCATGGAGACAGTCCTGCTGCACTCTCACCCCTATCAGAACATATCTTCAAAGCTATCAGCCCAAAAAAAAGCGACACACCACACCCGAGAGGGCTCGAAACTCCAGGTTTTTGGTCAACAGCCGAACGTGCTAGCCAATTGCGCCACGGAGACAGTCGCGCTCCACTCTCACCACCATCAGAACATATCTTCAAAGCTATCAGCCGAAACAAAAAATAGCACCACACCACCACCGCGTGGGCTCGAACCTCCAACCTTTCGGTTAACAGCCGATCGCGCTAGCCAATAGCGCCACGGAGACAGTCCTGCTCAACTCTCACCACCATGAGAACATATCTTCAAAGCTATCAGCGCAAAGAAAAAAGCAACACACCAATCCCGAGAGGACTCGAACCTCGAACCTTTCGGTTAACAGCCAATCGCGCCAGCCAATTGCGCCACAGAGACAGTCGTGCTCCCCTCTCACCCCCGTCAGAACATTTCTTCAGAGCTATCAGCGCAAAGAAAAAAGTGACACACCACTCCCGGGAGGGCTCGAAACTCCAATTTTTCGGTTGACAGCCGAACGTGATAGGCAATAGCGCCACGGAGACAGTCCTGCTCCACTCTCACCACCATCAGAACATATCTTCACAGCTATCAGCGCAAAGAAAAAAGCAACACACCCATCCCGGGAGGGCTCGAACCTCCAACATTTCGGTTAACAGCCGATCGCGCTAGCCAATTGCGCCACGGAGACAGTCCTGCTCAACTCTCACCACCATGAGAACATATCTTCAAAGCTATCAGCGCAAAGAAAAAAGCAACACACCAATCCCGAGAGGACTCGAACCTCGAACCTTTCGGTTAACAGCCAATCGCGCCAGCCAATTGCGCCACAGAGACAGTCGTGCTCCCCTCTCACCCCCGTCAGAACATTTCTTCAGAGCTATCAGCGCAAAGAAAAAAGTGACACACCACTCCCGGGAGGGCTCGAAACTCCAATTTTTCGGTTGACAGCCGAACGTGCTAGCCAATTGCGCCACGGAGACAGTCCTGCCCCACTCTCACCACCATCAGAACATATTTTCAAAGCTATCAGCCCATAGAAAAAAAGCCCGCACCACCACCGGGTGGGCTTGAACCTCCAACCTTTCGGTTAACGGCCGAACGCGCTAGCCAATCGCGCCACGGAGACAGTCCTGCTCCACTCTCAACACCATCAGAACATGTCTTCAAAGCTATCAGCCCAAAGAAAAAAAAGCAACACACCACTCCTGGGAGGGCTCGAACCTCCATTCTTTCGGTTAACAGCCGATCGCACTAGCCAATTGCGCCACGGAGACAGCCTTGCTCCACTCTCACCACCGTCAGAACATTTCTTCAGAGCTATCAGCCCAAAGGAAAAAAAGTGCCGCACCACCACCGGGTGGGCTCGAACCTGCAATCTTTTCGTTAACTACCGATCGCACTAGCCAATTGCGCCATGAAGACAGTCCTGCTCCACTCTCACCACCATCAGAGCATGTCTTCAAAACTATCAGCCCAAAGAAAAAAAAGCAGCACACCACTCCCGGGAGGGCACGAACCTCCAACCTTTCGGTTAACAGCCGATCGCGCTAGCCAATTGCGCCACGGAGACCGGCGTGCTCCACTCTCACCACCGTCAGAACATTTCTTCAGAGCTATCAGCCCAAAGGAAAAAAATCACTGCCCCACCACTGGGTGGGCTCGAACCTCCAACCTTTTGGTTAACAGCCGATCGCGCTAGCCAATCGCGCCACGGAGAGAGTCGTGCTCCACCCTCACCACCAACAGAACATATCTTCAAAGCTATCAGCGCAAAGAAAAAAGCAAAACGCCACTCCCGGGAGGGCTCGAACCTCCAACCTTTTGGTTAACAGCCGATCGCGCTAGCCAATTGCGCCACGGAGACAGTCCTGCTCCACTCTCACCACCGTCAGAACATAGCTTCAAAGCTATCAGCCCAATAAAAAAAAGCGCCGCACCACCACCGGTTGGACTCGAACCTCCAACCTTTCGGTTAACAGCCGATCGCGTTAGCCAATTGCGCCACGGAGACAGTGTTGCACCACTATCACCAACAACAGAACATATCTTCAAAGCTATCAGCGCAAAGAAAAAAGCGACACGCCACTCCCGGGAGGGCTCGAACCTCAAACCTTTCGGTTAACAGCCTATCGTGCTAGCCAGTGGCGCCACGGAGACAGTCCTGCTCCACTCTCACCACCATCAGATCATATCTTCAAAGCTATCAGCCCAATAAAAAAGAAGCGACGCACCACCACCGGTTGGGCTCGAACCTCAAACCTTTCGGTTAACAGCCGATCGTGCTAGCCAATGGCGCCACGGAGACAGTCCTGCTCCACTCTCACCACCGTCAGAACATAGCTTCAAAGCTATCAGCCCAATAAAAAAAGCGCCGCACCACCACCGGTTGGGCTCGAACCTCCAACCTTTCGGTTAACAGCCGATCGCGTTAGCCAATTGCGCCACGGAGACAGTGTTGCACCACTATCACCAACAACAGAACATATCTTCAAAGCTATCAGCGCAAAGATAAAAGCAACACACCACTCCCGGGAGAGCTCGAACCTCCAACCTTTCCGTTAATAGCCGATCGCGCTGGCCACTCGCGCCACGGGGACATTTCTGCTCCACTCTCACCACCATCCGAACATATTTTGAAAGCTATCAGCCCATAGAAAAAAGCCCGCACCACCACCGGGTTGGCTTGAACCTCCAACCTTTCGGTTAACGGCCGAACGCGCTAGCCAATCGCGCCACGGAGACAGTCCTGCTCCACTCTCACCACCATCAGAACATGTCTTCAAAGCTATCAGCCCAAAAAAAGCAACACACGACTACCAGGAGAGCTCGAACCTCCAACCTTTCGGTTAACAGCCGATCGCGCTAGCCAATTTCGCCACAGAGACAGCCTTGCTCCACTCTAACCACCGTCAGAACATTTCTTCAGAGCTATCAGCCCAAAGGAAAAAAGCGCCGCACCACCACCGGGTGGGCTTGAACCTCCAACCTTTCGGTTAACGGGCGAACGCGCTAGCCAATCGCGCCACGGAGACAGTCCTGCTCCACTCTCAACACCATCAGAACATGTCTTCAAAGCTATCAGCCTTAAGAAAAAAAAGCAACACACCACTCCTGGGAGGGCTCGATCCTCCAACCTTTCGGTTTACAGCCGATCGCACTAGCCAATTGCGCCACGGAGACAGCCTTGCTTCACTCTCACCATCGTCAGAACATTTCTTCAGAGCTATCAACCCAAAGTAAAAAAAGCGCCGCACCACCACCGGGTGGGCTCAAACCTGCAATCTTTTCGTTAACTGCCGATCGCGCTAGCCAATTGCACCATAGAGACAGTCCTGCTCTACTCTCACCACCATCAGGCCATGTCTTCAAAACTATCAGCCGAAAGAAAAAAGCACCGCACCACCACCGCATGGGCTCGAACCTCCAACCTTTCGGTTAACAGCCGATCGCGCTAGCCAATATCGCCATGGAGACAGTCCTGCTCCACTCTCACCCCCATCAGAACATATCTTCAAAGCTATCAGCCCAAAAAAAAGCGACACACCACACCCGGGAGGGCTCGAAACTCCAGGTTTTTGGTCAACAGCCGAACGTGCTAGCCAATTGCGCCACGGAGACAGTCGCGCTCTACTCTCACCACCATCAGAACATATCTTCAAAGCTATCAGCCGAAACAAAAAAAAAAAGCACCGCACCACCACCGCGTGGGCTCGAACCTCCAAACTTTCGGTTAACAGCCGTTCGCGCTAGCCAATTGCGCCACGGAGACAGTCCTGCTCCACTCTCACCACCATCAGAACATATCTTCAAAGCTATCAGCGCAAAGAAAAAAGCAACACACCCATCCCGGGAGGGCTCGAACCTCAAACCTTTCGGTTAACAGCCAATCGCGCTAGGCAATTGCGCCACGGAGACAGTCCTGCTCAAATCTCACCACCATGAGAACATATCTTCAAAGCTATCAGCGCAAAGAAAAAAGCAACACACCAATCCCGAGAGGACTCGAACCTCGAACCTTTCGGTTAACAGCCAATCGCGCCAGCCAATTGCGCCACAGAGACAGTCGTGCTCCCCTCTCACCTCCGTCAGAACATTTCTTCAGAGCTATCAGCGCAAAGAAAAAAGTGACACACCACTCCCGGGAGGGCTCGAAACTCCAATTTTTCGGTTCACAACCGAACGTGCTAGCCAATTGCGCCACGGAGACAGTCCTGCTCCACTCTCACCACCATCAGAACATATCTTCACAGCTATCAGCGCAAAGAAAAAAAGCAACACACCACTCCCGGGAGAGCTTGAACCTCCAACCTCTCGGTTAACTGCCGATCGCGCTAGCCAATTGCACCATGGAGACAGTCCTGCTCCACTCTCACAACCATCCGAGCATGTCTTCAAACTATCAGTCGAAACAAAAAAAGCACCGCACCACCACCGCATGGGCTCGAACCTCCAACCTTTCGATTAACAGCCGATCGCGCTAGCCAATATCGCCATGGAAACAGTCCTGCTCCATTCTCAATTGAAAGCTATTAGCCCAAAAAAAAAGCGACACACCACACCCGAGAGGGCTCGAAACTCCAGGTTTTTGGTCAACAGCCGAACGTGCTAGCCAATTGCGCCACGGAGACAGTCCTGCTCCACTCTCAACACCATCAGAACATGTCTTCAAAGCTATCAGCCCAAAGAAAAAAAAGCAACACACCACTCCTTGGAGGGCTCGAACCTCCAACCTTTCGGTTAACAGCCGATCGCACTAGCCAATTGCGCCACGGAGACAGCCTTGCTCCACTCTCACCACCGTCAGAACATTTCTTCAGAGCTATCAGCCCAAAAGAAAAAAAGCGCCGCACCACCACCGGGTGGGCTCGAACCTGCAATCTTTTCGTTAACTACCGATCGCACTAGCCAATTGCGCCATGAAGACAGTCCTGCTCCACTCTCACCACCATCAGAGCATATCTTCAAAGCTATCAGCACAAAGAAAAAAGCAACACACCACTCCCGGGAGGGCTCGAACCTCCAACCTTTCGGTTAACAGCCGATCGCGCTAGCCAATCGCGCCACGGAGACAGTCCTGCTCCACTCTAACCACCATCAGAACATATCTTCAAAGCTATCAGCCCAATAAAAAAAAGCGCCGCACCACCACCGATTGGGCTC
Organism: Rhipicephalus microplus; assembly: GCF_013339725.1. Lineage (NCBI taxonomy): Eukaryota > Metazoa > Arthropoda > Arachnida > Ixodida > Ixodidae > Rhipicephalus > Rhipicephalus microplus. The sequence goes on from NW_023609207.1 coordinate 18,405, forward strand.
GAACCTCCAACCTTTCGGTTAACAGCCGATAGCGTTAGCCAATTGCGCCACGGAGACAGTGTTGCACCACTATCACCAACAACAGAACATATCTTCAAAGCTATCAGCGCAAAGTTAAAAGTACCACACCACTCCCGGGAGAGCTCGAACCTCCAACCTTTCGGTTAATAGCCGATCGCGCTCGCCACTCGCGCCACGGGGACATTCCTGCTCCACTCTCACCACCCTCCGAACATATTTTGAAAGCTATCAGCCCATAGAAAAAAGCCCGCACCACCACCGGGTGGGCTTGAACCTCCAACCTTTCGGTTAACGGCCGAACGCGCTAGCCAATCGCGCCACGGAGACAGTCCTGCTCCACTCTCACCACCATCAGAACATGTCTTCAAAGCTATCAGCCCAAAAAAAAGCAACACACGACTACCAGGAGAGCTCGAACCTCCAACCTTTCGGTTAACAGCCGATCGCGCTAGCCAATTTCGCCACAGAGACAGCCTTGCTCCACTCTCACCACCGTCAGAACATTTCTTCAGAGCTATCAGCCCAAAGGAAAAAAAGCGCCGCACCACCACCGGGTGGGCTTGAACCTCCAACCTTTCGGTTAACGGCCGAACGCGCTAGCCAATCGCGCCACGGAGACAGTCCTGCTCCACTCTCAACACCATCAGAACATGTCTTCAAAGCTATCAGCCTTAAGAAAAAAAAGCAACACACCACTCCTGGGAGGGCTCGAACCTCCAACCTTTCGGTTAACAGCCGATCGCACTAGCCAATTGCGCCACGGAGATAGCCTTGCTTCACTCTCACCATCGTCAGAACATTTCTTCAGAGCTAACAGCCCAAAGGAAAAAAAGCGCCGCACCACCACCGGATGGGCTCAAACCTGCAATCTTTTCGTTAACTGCCGATCGCGCTAGCCAATTGCACCATGGAGACAGTCCTGCTCTACTCTCACCACCATCAGGCCATGTCTTCAAAACTATCAGCCGAAACAAAAAAGCACCGCACCACCACCACATGGGCTCGAACCTCCAACCTTTCGGTTAACAGCCGATCGCGCTAGCCAATATCGCCATGGAGACAGTCCTGCTCCACTCTCACCCCCATCAGAACATATCTTCAAAGCTATCAGCCCAAAAAAAAGCGACACACCACACCCGGGAGGGCTCGAAACTCCAGGTTTTTGGTCAACAGCCGAACGTGCTAGCCAATTGCGCCACGGAGACAGTCGCGCTCTACTCTCACCACCATCAGAACATTTCTTCAGAGCTATCAGCCCAAAAGAAAAAAAGCGCCGCACCACCACCGGGTGGGCTCGAACCTGCAATCTTTTCGTTAACTACCGATCGCACTAGCCGATTGCGCCATGAAGACAGTCCTGCTCCACTCTCACCACCATCAGAGCATATCTTCAAAGCTATCAGCACAAAGAAAAAAGCAACACACCACTCCCGGGAGGGCTCGAACCTCCAACCTTTCGGTTAACAGCCGATCGCGCTAGCCAATCGCGCCACGGAGACAGGCGTGCTCCACTCTCACCACCGTCGTAACATTTCTTCAGAGCTATCAGCGCAAAGAAAAAAGCAACACACCAATCCCGAGAGGACTCGAACCTCGAACCTTTCGGTTAACAGCCAATCGCGCCAGCCAATTGCGCCACAGAGACAGTCGTGCTCCCCTCTCACCCCCGTCAGAAATGTCTTCAGAGCTATCAGCGCAAAGAAAAAAGTGACACACCACTCCCGGGAGGGCTCGAAACTCCAATTTTTCGGTTCACAACCGAACGTGCTAGCCAATTGCGCCACGGAGACAGTCCTGCTCCACTCTCACCACCATCAGAACATATCTTCACAGCTATCAGCGCAAAGAAAAAAAGCAACACACCACTCCCGGGAGAGCTCGAACCTCCAACATCTCGGTTAACTGCCGATCGCGCTAGCCAATTGCACCATGGAGACAGTCCTGCTCCACTCTCACAACCATCCGAGCATGTCTTCAAAACTATCAGTCGAAACAAAAAAAGCACCGCACCACCACCGCATGGGCTCGAACCTCCAACCTTTCGATTAACAGCCGATCGCGCTAGCCAATATCGCCATGGAGACAGTCCTGCTCCATTCTCACCCCCATCAAAACATATCTTGAAAGCTATTAGCCCAAAAAAAAGCGACACACCACACCCGAGAGGGCTCGAAACTCCAGGTTTTTGGTCAACAGCCGAACGTGCTAGCCAATTGCGCCACGGAGACAGTCGCGCTCCACTCTCACCACCATCAGAACATATCTTCAAAGCTATCAGCCGAAACAAAAAAAAGCACCACACCACCACCGCGTGGGCTCGAACCTCCAACCTTTCGGTTAACAGCCGATCGCGCTAGCCAATTGCGCCACGGAGACAGTCCTGCTCAACTCTCACCACCATGAGAACATATCTTCAAAGCTATCAGCGCAAAGAAAAAAGCAACACACCAATCCCGAGAGGACTCGAACCTTGAACCTTTCGGTTAACAGCCAATCGCGCCAGCCAATTGCGCCACAGAGACAGTCGTGCTCCCCTCTCACCTCCGTCAGAACATTTCTTCAGAGCTATCAGCGCAAAGAAAAAAGTGACACACCACTCCCGGGAGGGCTCGAAACTCCAATTTTTCGGTTCACAACCGAACGTGCTAGCCAATTGCGCCACGGAGACAGCCCTGCTCCACTCTCACCACCATCAGAACATATCTTCACAGCTATCAGCGCAAAGAAAAAAAGCAACACACCACTCCCGGGAGAGCTTGAACCTCCAACCTCTCGGTTAACTGCCGATCGCGCTAGCCAATTGCACCATGGAGACAGTCCTGCTCAACTCTCACCATCATGAGAACATATCTTCAAAGCTATCCGCGCAAAGAAAAAAGCAACACACCAACCCCGAGAGGACTCGAACCTCGAACCTTTCGGTTAACAGCCAATCGCGCCAGCCAATTGCGCCACAGAGACAGTCGGGCTCCCCTCTCACCTTCGTCAGAGCATTTCTTCAGAGCTATCAGCGCAAAAAAAAAGTGACACACCACTCCCGGGAGGGCTCGAAACTCCAATTTTTCGGTTGACAGCCAAACGTGCTAGCCAATTGCGCCACGGAGACAGTCCTGCTCCACTCTCACCACCATCAGAACATATCTTCACAGCTATCAGCGCAAAGAAAAAAGCAACACATCACTCCCGGGAGAGCTCGAACCTCCAACCTCTCGGTTAACAGCCGATCGCGCTAGCCAATGGCGCCACGGAGACAGTCCTGCCGCACTCTCACCACCATCAGAACATATTTTCAAAGCTATCAGCCCATAGAAAAAAAGCCCGCACCACCACCGGGTGGGCTTGAACCTCCAATCTTTCGGTTAACGGCCGATCGCGCTAGCCAATTGCGCCCCGGAGACAGTCCTGCTCCACTCTCACCACCATCAGAACAAATCTTCAGAGCTATCAGCCCAAAGAAGAAAAAAGCGCCGCACCACCACCGGGTGGGCTCGAACCTTCAACCTTTCGTTTAACGGCCGAACGCGCTAGCCAAGTGCGCCACGGAGACACTCCTGCTCCACTCTCACCACCATCAGAACATATCTTCAAAGCTATCAGCCCAAAGAAAAAAAGCCCGCACCACCACCGGGTGGGCTCGAACCTCAAACATTTCGGTTAACAGCCGATCGCGCTAGCCCATTGCGCCACGGAGAGAGTCGTGCTCCACTCTCACCACCAACAGAACATATCTTCAAAGCTATCAGCGCAAAGAAAAAAGCAACACCCCACTCCCGGGAGGGCTCGAACCTCCAACCTTTCGGTTAACAGCCGATCGCGCTAGCCAATCGCGCCACGGAGACAGGCGTGCTCCACTCTCACCACCGTCGTAACATTTCTTCAGAGCTATCAGCCCAAAGGAAAAAAAGCGCTGCCTCACCACCGGGTGGGCTCGAACCTCCAACCTTTCGGTTAACAGCCGATCGCGCTAGCCAATTGCGCCACGGAGACAGTCCTGCTCCACTCTCACCACCGTCAGAACATATCTTCAAAGCTATCAGCTCAAAGAATAAAGCTACACAGCAATCCCGGGAGGGCTCGAACCTCAAACCTTTCGGTTAACAGCCGATCGTACTAGCCAATTGCGCCACAGAGACAGTCGTGCTCCCCTCTCACCCCCGTCAGAACATTTCTTCAGAGCTATCAGCGCAAAGAAGAAAGGGACACACCACTCCCGGGAGGGCTCGAAACTGCAATTTTCGGTTGACAGCCGAACGTGCTAGCCAATTGTCGCCACGGAGACAGTCCTGCCCCACTCTCACCACCATCAGACATTATTTTCAAAGCTATCAGCCCATAGAAAAAAAAGCCCGCACCACCACCGGTGGGCTTGAACCTCCAACCTTTCGGTTACGGTCCGAACGCGCAGCCAATCGCGCCACCGAGAGTGTCCTGCTCCACTCTCAACAACCATCAGAACATGTCTTCAAAGCTATCAGCCCAAAGAAAAAAAAAAAGCAACACACCACTCCTGGGAGGGCTTCGAACCTCCAACCTTTCGGTTACAGCCGATCGCACTAGCCATTGCGCCACGGAGACGCCTTGCCTCCACTCTCAACCACCGTCAGAAATCATTTCTTCAGAGCTATCGCCCAAAGGAAAAAAAAAGCGCCGCACCACCACCGGGTGGGCTCGAACCTGCAATCTTTTCGTTAACTAACCGATCGCACTAGCCATTGCGCCATGAAGACAGTCCTGCTCCACTCTCACCACCATCAGAGCATATCTTCAAGCTATCAGACAAAGAAAAAAGCAACACACCACCCGGGAGGGCTCGAACCTCCAACCTTTCGGTTAACAGCCGATCGCGCTAGCCAATCGCGCCACGGAGACAGGCGTGCTCCACTCTCACCACAGTCGTAACATTTCTTCAGAGCTATCAGCCCAAAGGAAAAAAAGCGCTGCCTCACCACTGGGTGGGCTCGAACGTCAAACCTTTCGGTTAACAGCCTATCGTGCTAGCCAATGGCGCCACGGAGACAGTGCTGCTCCACTCTCACCACCATCAGAACATATCTTCAAAGCTATCAGCCCAATAAAAAGAAGCGACGCCCACCACCGGTTGGGCTCGAACCTCAAACCTTTCGGTTAACAGCCGATCGTGCTAGCCAATGGCGCCACGGAGACAGTCCTGCTCCACTCTAACCACCATCAGAACATATCTCAAAGCTATCAGCCCAATAAAAAAAAGCGCCGCACCACCACCGATTGGGCTCGAACCTCCAACTTTCGGTTAACAGCCGATCGCGTTAGCCAATTGCGCCACGGAGACAGTGTTGCACCACTATCACCAACAACAGAACATATCTTCAAAGCTATCAGCGCAAAGAAAAAAGCAACACCACTACTATGGAGGGCTCAAACCTCCAATTTTTCGGTTAAGAGCCGAACGTGGTACCCAATTGCGCCACGGAGACAGTCCTGCTCCACTCTCA